>JAASAY010000145.1:0-163083 GCA_014822085.1 Fusarium stilboides
ATCCCAGCTGGGCCAGCTGTGGTGGGAGGGATGCCAGGTTGTTGCTTAGCGCCTCGGTGAGAGAAGTTGAAGCCTTGAGCGCGCATTTCGGTGCCGATGCGGCCATCCTGAATCTCGAGAACCAGGTAGCCGAAAGCAGCGTCAGCAAGGTTGAAGTTCCACATGTTCTTGAAAGCACTCTCGTCGACTTGTCCGAGGGAAGCCTGCCCAGCGACAGGACCACCGAAGGGGTTGCCGCCAGCAGCAGTGGTAGGCATCTTCTCGACGATTTGCAGAGCATTCTTCAGGAGATTCTGTTGGGCCTCGTTCTGTTGAATAGCGGGCTCCACCTCGCCCTTGACGGTCTCCCACACATCGTTGAAAGAAGCCTTGGAGGCAGCAAGCTTGCCTCGGTAATGGTCGAGAGTAGGGTTTACGCTGAACTCGTTGTAGGAACTGCCATATCGGAAGTGGAGTCCAGCAGAGATGGAGAAGTCGGCCTTGAGGGTCACAGAGAGCTGGTTCAGGATACCCTCGCGAGCGGGCGAGGCATGTGTGACGAAAATGCGGGTTTCGGTAGGATCGTAAACACGGTGCGCGGTGTCGACAAGCTCGCCCATTTGCAGAAGAGTTGTCCACATAGTTCCTTGACCACCAGCAATAGTAGTGCGACCTTCGCCATTGTCAAAGAGCTTGTGCATAACAACAGCACCACCGAGACCCAGTAGTCGCAGCTTGACACCACCAACCTCCAATAGCATTGACCGAGCCTCGTCGATAATGTGCAAGTTAGGAACCTTGTACTCGCCGGTTCGAAATTTCTCTAGCACTCGGACATCCTCGCAGGCACCCCAAACGGTGTAGACGGGGATATCGAGCTTGACCTCACCGCTGATAAGAAGAGGTAGCTCTGAAAGAGGAAGCTCGTTGGGAGGGAATCGGCTCTTGACGGGTCCTGGGCCACCTTGTTGAATGGCCTTCTTGACAGGCTCGGAAATCAAAGGCGAATACTGAGCAACATGCTTAAGCGTTTTCTCGGCGATTCGTTCCAGTGAAGTGTCGTCGTAGAAACCAAAATCACCAGTGTGAATGATATGGTCAGCTCGGGCTTGTTTCGCAAGGTCGTTGAGTGATCTCAGGTTTCCTATAACGCTGTTCAGTGCTGGTCCAGCTTTCTTTTCCATAATTACCCACCTCGAACATCGGCAATGCACAGAACTCTTAGGGGACCGGTCTGGAGAACGCGGCCCTGGTTTGGCAGAAGTGGCGCGGCACCAGTAGGAGGGAGACCGCCGCTCGCACCGTTTTGAAGGTAGCCTGAGCCTGGGTTATTGTATGCTCGCGGCTATCAATCATCAGTCAGTAAATTCTGGTTGAATCGCTTGTTTGTCTGTTTTGCATATGCGATATCTCGTGAGAAGAAAAGTCATGATGACATGTAGTTGCGAATTTGAGGCCATCCAACGGGGCGCAACGGCGGGACAACACGCGAGCGGGGAGAAGACAAGTGTGAGAACGGGGTAACATGAGAGAGATTGAAGGGGAAAATATGATCGTGAGCCCTTCAGCAAGATGCTACAATCGATGCGAAGCTATCGCTTGCTTGCAAAGGCCCATGAATAAATGCGAGGGAGATGACCCAGTCAAGATAATAGAAGGGGCCATCTGATGTAGGTAGCACTCACAGCAGCCATTCTATCAATCAACTGATTCTATGCGCTCGAAGTCGGTCGGGGAAATCGCGTATTCGGGTGATCGCGTAGGTAAGGACGTAGAGTGCTCTGTTCGTAAAGGAGAGCTCCGAGAGAGGATATGAATGGGTATCAAAAGAGGTGACGATGAGGAATGGAAGACAGGGAGGCAATCACGGGGAGGTGGATTTTCGCAGCTCTAGCAAGGCTGGCTAGTAGAGGTAGAGATAATTTCTAGGTGGCCCCAAGAATCGGGAGAGTGAGGCTTTCCTTTTTTGGGCTTAGCGCTATGAGCTCTCACCTGCGACGAGGTACCTGTCCGCCTGGCTGAGTTAACTTGGGCTAGGCCAGGGGAGCTCGATGACAACGGGGCCCATGGATGGCGGTTAATGCTCGGCAAGTCTTCTAGTTGTCACTGACCCATCATTTAAAGCTACCCTGCATCTCGTCCTCGGCAGCTTATGTACGATTTGACAACACTGATACAAACAGCTGTTGTGTTGTGAAGTCTCTATTGATAGTTGTTTTATGTGCATTCTCGTTTGTCCTGTCCAAGCTTGCTGGACTGTTTGCCACTTAAAACCACGCGGCAACGTTCTAGGCTGTTTAAAACCTACCTTACCAGATGGGTCAGTAAATAATCGGCACTCGGCCTAACTTTAGGATAAGTTACTATAATAATTAAAGCATATTATAGACTACAAATATCCTAAAGTGTTTAAATTATTTTGGTCCCTCTTACCTAAAGTTAGGCAGAGTGCGGATTATTTGGCGGACCGCCTGCTTACCTATCCCCTCAGCCGCTTTCACGGGTAGAACAGCGATTGAGTTTCTCAATGAAGTCCACCCTATGCTAAATTTTACGCCTGTCAATTTACCTATGCACTCCTCACAGCATTTACTCGACTTTGTTGATCAACATAAATTTTAATGAAAGTCCGAAATTCACCTTGTGCTATCCTGATATCCTGGTAGGGAACAAATAACTCGACGAGTAGATACGGGGAAGGATTGTCTGTTGTACAACACCACAAAGCAGAGGTCAATATTAAGACCAAAAGGCATATCTACAATAGCTAGGCAGTAACCTATAAATCCCCCCTCGCACAAATTCAGCAGCCAATAAGGTCATAGACAATAGGGTGTGTCTTTGACTTAAAACCATGCTTGAAGTTGAACGCGACTCTGACCAAGATAAATCCACGACTGTAGGCTGTAACACTGGGGTTGACATATATTTTCAAGCACAGTAACAGCTATAAGACGCCGCGGGGGCTTGAAATGCCCAAGATCCAAGCATATAAGAATAATAAAAGAAGACCTAAAACATTATTTCTGTGTTTGGGGAGAGATTGAAAGAAGCATGGGGCTGATCGTGGCTCAGGGTATTGTAGCTTAGGTAGACCACTGATCTGAGACAAGGATTGTGGGATCATGCGCTCATGAACACTACTTCAATATCAAATACCAGTAGCTCACATACAATTAAAGAAATATCCTAGAGCACGGTTAATTCAGCAAGAGTGATCGAAAACAGGACGATACACTCAATAGCCGGATGTGTTGTAGCCATTGTAGTCATGTAGAATGTCCGCAACCTTCTACATTGCCTGGTCACCTGGTAGCTGGTTTTTACAATATGTCACAGACAGAAGTGGATGATAATGGCTCTCTTTTCGTATTCCAATACATGTTTCATTCTCGCAAATGTTACAAATTCTGAAAACAAAGGACACACTTAACGTGAGCAGGCTGATGTTTGTCAAGTCATCAAGTTCAGTGGTCGTGTGATGAGCTGTGCGGCCTTGTTTCACCAAGGTATAATTATAGTTTACATTAAGACCCTATTACGTGAAGTCTGACCAGAGAGGCATGGGCGAGACTTCATGGTTGTTGTCGAGCGCTCAACCATACCTTAACGAGAGACATTCCATCACAGGTCAACAAGACTGCGATTCTGTTACCATGGCCACCACCTCCAGCAATCTTAGCCGCCATGCGATATTCACGTTTACCTGACAGCCGACTCGGCCATGGGTTCACTCCACCTGCATGTATACTTTACCAACATATGCGATATCCGCTTACTTTGACCTCGGATACATGTAAGGCGTACGACTCAATAAATCCAGCTTGTTTGTCATTCTTATTCTGGGTACCTAGGTAGGCATGGACCCTTTTTCAGGGTTCTTCCTTTTTAGGTACCTAGTAGTATGGGATGGCTGTGATTCGAGGGATTCAAGGGGACATTAACCAGCTCAGCACAGACATTCAACCAGTTAGAAACCCAAGCAGCAGGCTTCATCGTTAAGGGTTGACTACCTAGACCGGGAACTTGACGCATGATCAAGTCACCTACAGACATGAACTTCATCCGTCCGTATGTCAATGACGAAAACCCAACCGAGCAGCACAATTGTATTATTAGAAACCTACATAGATCTCAAGGTATCCTCCTAATTGGCGCCGAAGTTACAATTCACCTCCCGTCACCTCCAACCCGTCATTGAACCACCCCGACGGGCGCCATCTTTAGTGCCAGATAGCGCTGTAATACAGTGGAATAGCGCGCTGACGACCCGCTGGAAGCGCCCAGACACGTGATATGGCCGTCTCATGCCCCGGTCAGAAGTACCGTCACCCTTTGATTGCGGTACCTACCCTTACCAGGGCTACCCGACTTGTATCTCTCGCCTTGGGTCTTCGACGACCAATCTCTACTGTCTCCCTTGATTGAGTCTTTGTGTATATCAAAGAACAGCTGTAACCTCCTACCAGTTTCTCTACGATCACGCCATACGAAACGACTCAAATACACTCCATCAACCCATCGCCTCGACGCTTGGGTACCCTTGACCTACGGCATACAGATCAGCGGCTCGTCCTGACCTTCTCCCCATGCGACAACAGACTTGACGAGAACACCGTCCCAGGAGGTGACCAAACCTCTCATTCTCGAGTTACCGACGTTCCATCCCGTTGCGCCGCTCGTATCGTGGTGCACCAAGGCCCATGATAATACAGAATCAAGATCTAGCATCGATTTGATAGACAAGCCAGGAATCCGCACAGGCAATCGTGGGCGTGCAAGCCTCCGTTGAGGCCCACCCAACCGTCGATGATGGTACGTCTCAACCATTTAATAAATGGCTATTTTTTGCAATGAATCCTCAGTCTGCTCGATTTCTTGGGCTCTGTTGAATTCGGGTTGTCCTATTTTCTTTTATCCGGGCTTTCTCAAGTCATCGCCACCCATGCTGATCATCGTTTGTTGTTCGTCTACAGACCTCATCTCGACCCCGCGGCGATGTTGGCGGCAGTTTTGCCAGCAGACGCGGCCATTCCAGTCAACTCTCCATTTCCGATCCTAGCCACCATGTCACCGAGGCTATTGGCACACTATATGGCGATGAAGACGACTCGGGATCCGAAGGTGGTCGGCCACTGAGTGTTAGCCGACCGCTGAGTTTCATAGGAGGTCCAACACCCTACCAGGAATCGCTTCCTCGACCGCCCCCCGATGATCGATTTCTATCTGTCGACACACGAAGAGTACTCAAGCGATCCGATTCCGAATCGTCCGCCGTCGAAACCTCACCCGTTAATGGCGACCCGGTTAAAAGACCTCAGCCGCTTTCACCGACACAGCGGAGTAACTCTTTTGAACAAGGATCAAAATCACCTCTATCTCCTACGCTTTCGCTTCGCGATGTCCAAGCCGATCCATCGGGGTCGCAATTCCCTCTCACTAATATTGATAATCCGAACGACATCGCACAGGAACTGAGTAATCTACAAGCGCTAAGGCGGTTGTCGATGGACGTTGGAAATAATAAGGATCCGGATATGCCACCCATGTCTTTGATGGCCATGCCAGCGATAGCACCGAGCGGTGACGACGACGAGAATGATCCTTCGAGACTGCTTTGGGTTCCTGCAAGGGTGCACCCAGAGCTCGCTCCTGGCGAGTTCAAGTCGTTTCTGGAAAATAGGGTTCATTCCATAAGACGACGGTCTGGAGATTCATTCCTTTCTGCCGACTCCGATATTAGTGAAGGAGATTCTGGATCGGGAGGGTTAAGACGGAAGAAGTCAATGCTGTCTCGTCAAGTCGACCCTTCAAGTGAGCGCGGAGCGGTTGATTACGTCGATGGTGCCGAGCGATTGGATCGAAAGCGTTCACGAGGCCACAGCCATGAACTCAGTCTGGAAGAACTTGTCAAGGATCCTACAAAGGCCGTCCAGAAATTTGCGCAGGAATCTCAAGTCACGCCCACTGGCCCTGAGAGTAGTGCAGACGACATGCCGATTCTTCCGGCCGCCCCGGGAATGGGCCTTCGCAGGTCAACGAGAACAACATATCGCAAGGGTGGTAGTTTACGCACAGGACCTCTTGCCCGGCGATCTGGACATCGACAACAGCCAAGTGAGGACTCGGCATTCTCTCCCTTGGAAGCACCTAAGGGATATGGCATTACACGAGTGCAGTCAGAACCCATAGCAGACAACTACTCGAGCCAGAACCGCACAATCAAGCGTTCCAACAAATTTTCTCAGGAGTCTTTAGGAGATTTTGATCCCTATGATGAAGCCACGCAGGACATCCATGATAACGAGCCCAAACATACAGACACGTTTCAAGATCAGCTACCCATTCGATCGTCATCAAGTCTGCCAACAATCGAGACTTCGACTTATCAAGACACTAGCGACCAACAATCACAACAATTCCCCAAGAGATCATCTTCACAAAGCAACAAGTCTCAGCCTGTATCGCAAAGAGTTTCTGAACCAGAGCCCCCAATAGAAGAAGAACCTCATCGGTCCAGTCGACTAAGTGGTACTCGCCAACCTGCGTCTCAGTCTGCACCGCAGCAGTATACCTCTCGGTCTTCATATCCTCAAAGCCAATCTTTGAGTGATAATCTTGCTGCGAACCCTTCACCCCTGCCTGGTGGTGGCGCAGCTCGGACAGATAGCCTTACGTTTATACCGACATTAAGTCAAGAGGATCGAAAGCCAGAAAAGAAGTCCAAGAAGGACCGAGATGATGATTCTAGCTCTACCAAGTCTTCCGGAAGCGCCTGGAAGTGGTTCAAGAGTACAAGTGATGACAAAGATAAGAAGAAGGAAGAGAGCAAAAGGTCCAAGACCAAATCGCTTGGTGACAGAGGCCAGGATAATGTGCGACTAGATGTCATACAGACATCGATTGACAAAAACGCTCCCAAAGGTCGTGAGAGTCTTGTTCTTGATCGTGACAACGTGGAGAGCAAACTGCAGGAGGAGCGAAAGAAGGAGAGCCACCGCAAGAGCGATTCAAAGAGGGACAAAGATGGTAGTATCTTCTCATCCATCTTTGGTGGAAGCAAAAAGAAGGAGGAGAAGGAGCGGAACTCGAAGAAGACTCAACACCTCAAAGTCCCTGAAGAGCCAGTATACAAACCCCTGGTGCCTGATGTGGACTATCATTGGACAAGGTTCCCTCTTCTTGAGGAGAGGGCAATTTACCGAATGGCTCACATCAAATTGGCCAACCCTCGCCGGCCCCTGCTCAGTCAAGTCCTGCTGAGCAATTTCATGTACAGCTACCTGGCTATTGTGCAAGCGATGCACCCTCAAATGAACGTGCCCATCTCGCCTCAGCAAAAACGGTTGGAGGAAGAAGCTCGACGAAAGCAACAGGAACAGGAATACTTGGCTCAACAGCAGATGCAGGAAGAGCAGGATTCCCAGGAAGCCATGGACCAATACAACTTCGATTATCATCGGGTAAGTGTTGGCTGAGTCCTTACTATGCATGTCTTTACTAATCTAAATTGTAGGCCGCGGTACAATACGGCGAGTCTGGTAGCGGAGAAGTTGATTATGTTGATGAAGCTCAGATTTATGAGGATGAGCACGGAACCGATCAACATCAAGACTATGGCTATGACGACTCCGAAGGGTACGGTCCGGGAGCCAAGGAATATTACCATCAGTACCATGATTCCGGAGATAATCGTCGCAACGATGGGCGGGAGGACATGTGGTGACAGTCCGAGTAGCCGTGGAAGACTCGTTCGCAGAGCTCATCCTTATATATGTTAATTTTTATCATTACTACCATCATTAGTTACCTAGGCAAGTGCCTATGGTAGCGTGCAGCGTTTTCAGTCAGCCCTAGCATATGACGGAGTTCCGGAAGACGAGCGCACGAGGGCGTAACAGGCTTGCAAAGATACATTTTATTTTTCCTTTTGTTGGAAGGGAGCCGCTATACGTCTGGTGTGGATACAGTCTTGTATGGGCCGCTTCTTGATCTTCCTCTTTTCGTCTGCTGTTTATCTTTGCAACACTATTTGGTGGAGTTTTTCTATCGTTGGAGCACTGGGATAGCGTTTATATTTGAAGAAGCGAGGGACTGCCTGGTCAGGAGGAGAACGGAGATCATCATGTTCGGAGAAAGTTGCCTGAGGTGCTGGTCGTATTGTTCAGGTGTTTAATTCATAGGACCTTGTGCTGATGGTAATCAGGAGCATGCGGTAGGGCATGAGGTACGAAGCTGTAGGATATGACTTAATAGAGATAGAACTGCTGGAGCTCGACGTTAGGAGTACTACTGAACGTGGATAAACCTAATACGAAGCCTCCTTGCAGCCAATACTGGAATCACTCTTCGGCAACCTGTCTTTCCGTGCACTCTGTAAGCCTCTTGCTTACCATTAGTGAGTTGAACCAACGTAGCAACAAGACCGTCGGGGTTGGTGGATGCATCTGGCGTAGATCTCCACTACACAGCCTCGGGCGTGTTATCACATAAGGCGACTATGCTTCACGTTCTTTCACATACGACCAAAGCTCGCAGAGAATACGGGGTCCCGTCTGCTCCCCCAGAGTCAAGCTGCGAAGCGCTAGAGTAGTAGTCGGGTCGGTGACGACCGGCGAATGCCTGGTGTTGTATGTCTATTTTTTTTTTGCATCTTCTTTCTGCCTGTTTGCTTCATTACGATGTATGCTCATCGTTGGTTGGGAACCATGGACCGGGTGAAACTGTTGAGTATTCGTCATCAACGTCTTTTTACCTTTTTGTTTAGCTTACCAGCTGTCAGGCTACAGAATCTTAAAAACGTCGATCCATTTCCTTGACAGTTCATCATAGCGTTATTGTTGGCATGCTAAGGAATGTTGTATTGCGTGTAAGTATAAAGTTTTGGCTTATATCGTTCAAGTCTAACGAACGGGTAGGTCAACATCCCGTGAACGGTCAGATATGATAGCGGCATATAAATCTTGTGTTACATGTCTGGTGAACGTCTTCGTCCCTTGTCATTCAATTCATTCTTTGTACAGGAATTCCAGCTCCTCTCCTTGGTATAAAGTTCGATTCATCGTACACAATTTCAAGCCCATTACCAGATGGCTGTAACGGGCATGACAGGCCAAGAATACGCCAATTGCCCATGACGTTTGCTTCACTTGAGTCCTGGTGTCGATCCTGACGTGCTTTCTCGGCGCAGTTTGAGTCCACTCAACATGCGACTCATTGACTCTTTTCTGCTTGCTCGAGGAACTTTCTCTGTGACGAGAGAGTCGACGCGGTCCAGCGCATCGATGAATGTGTGAAAATCAGCGTCGTCTTCGTAGCTCAAATTTTGATCTCTCAGAGCTAAGTACTCCATTTCGTGATTGCTTAAAGTACTCTCGTTGGACGCTGTTGACGAGCTTCGTCTGTTCTTAAAAAGGCTGGTGGGCGGAGTGCTCGCCATGATCTGAGTAAGATGAAGGATGGATCAAGATGTAATAATTGGTTCTGACTTTGTAACATAAGCGAGACCAGGAACCAGGGTAGAATGAAAATAAAATAAAGGATTGCTTTCAGAATGATATAGAGGAAAGACAATTGAGTAGGGCGGAAGCCGGAGATATATAGCTTATACTTCAATAAAGCTGAATAAGAGGGGTAGCATACGAATCTATCGAACGCCCGTGTATAATATGATGAAAGCTGACATGTTGTGCTTCCTCGGCGGACGTAATGGCAAATCAGTCTATGATTGTCAGCTTCGCTTCCTAATGTAGTACCAATCAATTCCTTGCCCGCACAAAGGTACAGACGGGTTCTCGGACCACATGTAACGCTGTTAGCCTACACATTCCTCGGCACTCTCAGCCAGATGAACCAGGATGGTGTGCAACACCCGTATTCACGCATTGTGTGATATTAAGCTAGCGTATCTAGGTTGACACTTTAGATGACGACAGAGGCATGGGCGGATAGACGGATGCGAAACCAGGTAATATTTCTAACAAATGACATCTTATACAGCTTGGGGTGAACCCTTTTATTTCTTCGGCTCCTCCTTCTTCTCCTCAGGCTTGGGCGTTGGCAGCTTGAAAGACTCGGGTGTGCGGTCCTGTCCGGCTCCGACAGGCTCCCAGGCGCTGGATCCACCCTCAAAGTTACGGAAGGCCTGGGTGAGCTCAAGAGGCTCGGTGACAATACGCTTCTTCTCCTCGTCGTATCGGATCTCGGTGTAACCAGTCAAGGGGAAGTCCTTGCGTAGAGGGTGGCCCTCAAAACCGTAGTCGGTCATGATTCGTCGAAGATCGGGGTGACCGGCAAAGAAGACACCGTACAGGTCGTACACCTCTCGCTCGTACCAGTTGGCACCGTCAAAGAGGCCGGTGATACTGGGAACAGGGGAGGCTTCGTCGGCGTAGGTCTTGACACGGATTCGGGAGTTGTGACGGACCGAGAGGAGGTTGTAGACGATTTCGAAACGGTACTCGCGCGTGGGGTAGTCGGCAGCAGTGACGGTGCTAACCTGGGTGAACTCGGCAGCAGTGTTGTCTGTTAAGGTTTAGCAAGCGTCTGGTAGTCAATTGACACGGTACTAACACTTCAGGAAGCTGAAGACGGGGTAAACGCCCGAGGGCGAAATGTAGATGGTGAGTTCATCCTTCCAGACGGAGAACTGCTGAATGTACTTGGGAAGAGAGCCCATCAACCAGGCACCGTAGCGGTGCATGTTGTCAGACTTGCTCTGGTACTTGTCGGCAGGGTTGACAATCGGGGCCTTGAGGACGCCGATGTGATCTCGAGGGGCCTTTCGCAGGTTGGGCGACTCCTTCGGCATTGCGACATATTGGCGAGCCGAGCTGGACAAGCAGCGGATTGCTTGGTCGTTTCGAACCTGAACGGAGGGCTTCGCAGGTCGTAGAGCTGAGGCCAAAGCCCTGCTTCGGGAGATACTGGTCGCCATGGCCGATTGTGTGACGATTCGAGGCCAATTGACGATGGGAGAGGTCGTCGAGACGAAATACCTTATGGTGTTGGTAATGATGCTGCAAGCATTGGCTCAGAATCTTAGTGGCAGAACAGTGATAGTGAATCTCCGTTGTTCTGCCGGCGATAGAGCGGTACCTTAGCCAGTCACTATTAGCAGGATTGAAAAATGTACTCGCCTATTGTGCCTTCTGCCCCCTTCAGCTTCGATGACGGGGATCCTGACACGTGATTTGACCATTCCATCTAGCCCAAAAGGGACTAGCCTCATTTCCATCTTTCACTCCCGCAGCCTTGATGCATACCAAACACCGTTCCTCTTCTTGTACTCACATTCCCATTTCCACCCATCGCATTTTGAACCTTTCTACTTTCTATCTTTCGACACTTAATCACACGCTATCGCCATGGCGCCCCAAGACTCATTCATAGAAGAAGAGGAGGACACCTGGTATGCTACACCGCCCGCCCGGGGTAGTGCTCGCAGCGCTCAGCTCCTTGGGTAATGTTTGGTACCCGAAGCTAATATGTTCACAGTCCTCTTTGCATCGAAGAGTTCGATCTCTCAGACCGAAACTTTCGACCATGTCCCTGCGGATATCAGGTACGACCATACCATCCATCTTGTCGGCTGTGGCTGGCCTTTCGGCCACGTTTTGACTAACCTTTGACTACTACAGGTGTGCCAGTTCTGCTTCAATAACATCAAGAATAATATGAACGGCTTATGTCCCGCATGCCGACGACCTTACGACGAAAAGACGATACAGTGGAAAGTTGTCACGCAGGAAGAGTATGATGTCTCCCACTTTTGCCACGATGCTGTGCTGACGAACCCCTCTAGAGTCGCCGAGTTCCGCGCCAACATTCAAAAGAACCAAAAGAAGCGAGCTTCCGATCAACGACAGAAAGAGTTGCAAAAACGTGAGGCCGAGAAGGAGAACCGTAAGAATCTCATCGGTGTGCGCGTTGTGCAAAAGAACTTGGTCTACATCACAGGCCTGGCTCCGACCGTCAGGGAAGACGAGCTACTAAAGACGCTGCGAAAGCCCGAGTTCTTCGGCCAGTACGGCAACATCCAAAAGATTTCGATTAGTAACCGGAAGAGTTCGGATGGCCAACACCAGTCCCTCGGCATCTACGTCACCTTTGAACGTCCAGAAGAGGCGACGCGTTGTATCCAGGCTGTCCATGGATCACAGAACGGCGACCGAGTCCTCAAGGCACAGCACGGTACGACGAAATACTGTTCAGCCTGGTTGAAGAACGAGAAGTGTGGCAACCCTGGATGCATGTTCCTGCACGAGCAGGGTGATGAGGAGGATAGCTACTCGCGTCAAGACTTGTCATCGATGAACAGCATTGCCTCTCAGCGGCCTCTTCCTGGGGGTGGCTCACGATCTGCTTCCCGACAACAAGCTCCTCAACCTACGCCTCCGCCCGTCGTATCCCATCCGATGACACGCTCCATTAGTAAAGAGGGGTCTGAGAATGGTGCAGACGGGTCAGCATTGCCATCTTCGGCTAACTGGGCCCGTAATCCTCAGCGCAGTCGCAGAGGCAGTCTTGCTACCAGTGGTGCTGCGTCCAGCCCTGCTATTTCCACAGCTCAGCCTGTAACCGCCGAGCCTGTCCCAGAGGAAGCGGTCGAGGAGGAGGAGGAAGAAGACGAAGAAGAGTCGGAGGAGGAAGAGTCGGAGTCGGAGTCGGAGTCGGAGGAGGAAGAACCAGTGGCTGGTCCTTCAACATCCCAGACAGAGCAAGAGGAACCTGAATCCCCTGCACTGCTCAAGGGGATCCCCGAGAGCAGACTTCGAGAGATTCTCAAGGCACTGCAAAACTGCCCCTGGCCTATCTTTCCCGAGGCTGGAGCAGATCTGGGTCCACCTATGTTTGATCCTCGTGGCGGCGAAAAGCGTAGGGCTATGCGAGAGGAGGAGGACTCACGCATTAGTGGTGAACAAGAAGAGCGTACCGAAGCTCGCGAGCCTTCTGAAGGAGAGCCCGAGACAGGTGGTAGTCTCGCCCTAGGAGGCGAACCGGAGGATCGAGACACAACTGCCGATAACCGAGTTTTCGACCGTCGACCCAGCGCCCAGCCTCCTATTCAGCGACTCTCCACTGACGGTCTCTTTGGCCCTGCCCTCACCGCAGCATCGCCTTTTGGCCAGAACTCGGCTAACCCTGGATCGCGGTCTATGACACCTCAGCAGCTGTTCCTTCGATCTCAGAGTGGATTTGGCGATGCCCCTCCTGGCATCTCAAACCAAAGCAATGCTTTCCAGAACCAGAACCAGAGCCAAGGTCAAGGCCACAACCGCCAGTCGTCGAGATTCAGTTTCGCCAATGATAATCCCAGCTCTGCCACCAATGTGAAGGTCGCCGCCAATCCGCGTATCATGGCCCAGCAATCTTCCATGATGCCCAATACCTTCCAGTCTCAGGGCAACAACCAATTCTATGGTGCTTCTATGCCTGGACCGCCGCCCGGTCTTAAATCAACCGGCACTCCTCCTAGCATGTTTGGTCAGTTCGGTGGACAAGGCTTTGGCGGTGCGCCAAAGGATAACTCAAACGAGCTTCTTCAAAGCTTGATCGGCCGTAGCCGGGCTGGTAATAACCAGGCCCATGATGCAGGAAAGCGTGAGTTTATGATTTCTTCTTTCTCAAACCAGTACCCACCATCCTCTACCTCCACCCCAGCTCCTGCTTCCGGGCTCCTGCCGTCGCTCTATGGTAATACACCTGGAGCATACCAAGACATGGGCTCTAAGCAGAAGAAGAAGGGGAAGAAGCACAGGCATGCTAACACTTCCTCCTCGGGGGGGAGTGGCTTAGTGGATCTTGCAGACCCGAGTATCTTGCAGGCGCGAATGCAGCACCAGTCTCAAGGCAGCGCCGGAGTCGGACAGGGGTTGTTTGGTGGTCAGAGCCAAGGTGGGTACAATCACAACATGATGTATAACGCCGGTTACGGGAGGTGGTAGTTTTGTTCTTTTTTTAGGAGTTGTTACAGATTGGGAGGCCGGATGTTTGGCAACCTCTCATCGATCTCGGCTTTTTCTTTTTGCACAAGGGAGGGCGTTCTTCGGCAAATCAGGGAAAAAGGTCAAAAAAGTCACCTTTTACTTCCTCGGGGGGATACGAGTCACAAGCACATCTTGATTCAGCAGGCATTTGCGAGATCAACGCTGCTCAAGGGGGCCAGCTTTGCATCAGGCGTCATCTTTGTTCTTTTGGGGAAAACGGAGGGCGGCTCGAGAATATCTCAAGCCTCTGCATTCCGACTTTTGCAGGTCTTTCAATGACCGCACATGGGGGTTCACGTCAGGCAAGCCATCATCGTCTTCCACAAACCCCCTATGTATGTTAACAATGTCGAATTCATCCGCCTAGGTTTGGCGGTTATCTTGGTCAGAAATAGCAATACCCTCTATTCTCTCCAAATCGCCCGTTATTCTCGTTGCCCCCCGTGGAAGACGATGGTGGTCGCCGTAGCATGACCCTGTCCCCAAAGTCTTGTATATAAATGGGGTGGTGGTGTCGTAGTGTAGCCGTGTGTTTTGCTTTTGTTACATTCATCGCGAGTGATTGAGCCTTATGCTAACAGTCGTTCAGATGATGAGCTCCCGTCCCTGGACGAGGCTACGAACTCTGTCGATGCGTTAGTTTCTGATGACCCCATCATCACCTCAGCCGACCTAGAAGGTCGCCAATCGGTGCCGCCCGGTCTGGCGCTGCCCCCTGGTCTTCCAGCCACCATATCGAGACCTCCCTCTACTCAGGGCCATTCGAGATTCGGCAATGTTGTGCCTGCGTTGCCTAAGATGCCGCCTCCCGGACTGTCACAAGGTGCTTTGACCCCAGACCAGTCGCCCAGGAAGCCAAAGCCAGTAACGCCCGTCTCGGAAGCTAAGAAGAGTATCAAGTCTCTTGCCACTGAGAGTGGTTTGTCGCGAGAGATCACGGCCCAGGCGCAACCTAGGCAGACCAAGGGAGGTCCCTTGCAGGACGAGGACTTCCCGGCCTTGGATGCTCTGAAGAGTAAGAGTCGGCCCGCTACACCAACTCCAAAGACTACGAGGGCCAAGCGACAAGCTGAAAAGATCGTCGACAAGATGATGGCAAAAGCAGGACCCAGTCAGGAGATTACGAGCCCGGAACCCAAGGTTCAAGAGGTGAAGCCTGCCCAATCGACTAAAATCACGGAGAACGAGAAGAAGTCGATTGCTATCAACACTCAAGTTGCAAAGACCGCTACCCCCAAGCCTGGCGAGTCATCCGCGACAACTGAGAAGTCTACAACAGAAACCTCAGCTGCTTTCCCTCCATTGCCCGCACCTTCGTCTGCTGCTGTTTCGTCTCCTGTAACCCGAACGGCACCAAAGACATTGCGGGTCGTAGCGACTCCCAAGACAGAAGCACCACCTCCCACTTCCCCTGCTTTGACCATGGCTTCTATTGCTCTGTCGGGCACCTCGCGGGCTGTGTCTGCTAGTTACAGGCCGGATACACCCGCCAGCGACAATGTTAGCGACAATGCTTCGGTGGTGTCGGCCTCTGTAACCCACTCCCGTGCAAGCTCTCCACCGCCCAGCAGAATTGGATCTGCTGCAGTAAGAATCACCACAAAGAGCCAGCAACGGAAGCAGCGCAAAGACGTCCTGAAGCAGGAAACCAAGGCAATTGCCGAATCCCCCGTGGCGGAGCCAGAAGTGCATGCTCCAGTCCTGGGACGAAAGAAGAAGCAGAAGAAGGAAAAGCCTGCCAAGGCACCCCAGTCTCGTGCTGAAACCCCTGCCCCTGAGCCTGTCACGACCGAGCCTCCCACCCCTGAGCCATCTCAGCCAGAGCCAGCTAAGGAGCCGGAGCCGGAGCCGGAGCCGGAAGAGAAGCCTGTCAAGAGCAAGACTACTCAAAAGAAGACAGCCAAGTCCAAGGGCAAAGCAAAGGAAGTTGAGACTGAACCAACCCCCCCAACCCCAGCACCTCCTAAGGAGCCTACTCCCGAGACTTCGGAGCCTCCAGAGAAGCCGCAGCCTGGCCCAGCCTCGGTCTTCACCGAAATTAAGAATGCTCTGTGGGCGTCGAGCGTGGACAAGTTGCAACTGCTCAAGCCCCTCACTGGCGGCTCATCGCGCACCGACTACAGTTCTGCCAGCAACAACGCCAACAAGGCCGAGCATTGCAAGGATTGCTCTTGTAAGTGTGGGGAAATTCAAGATGAGGATCTTGCGGCATTGCGTGCAGGCAAGCCCGTTAGGAAGCAGTTCCACGTCGACGGTAGCCGCATGCTCATCACCCCCAACGGTGATTGTATCCGTGGCCTGAACCCTGAGGAAGAAGATGCCTTCCTTGAACTTCAAGCTGCAATTGCGGGCACAGCAGAGAACCCCGGCTCCTTCATTGCTCCTCGACATCAGCCTGGAAGTGGTGCATTCTCTCTGATTAAGGGCAGAGCTGTGCCCAACGGACGTCCCAACATATTCCCCGCCACTGCTCAGCTTCAATCCCAGGATCCCATCGGAAAGCTTCAGCGAGAGGACGCACTTAGTTACATCAACCAGTATGTCCTCCCACGCCTTAACTTGGGTGCTACCAACATGGGATTCCCCAAGGGCGCATCGCCCACTAAGGATGCGGCTGCTGCCAGCCTTAACTCTCTCGCACCCTACTTCTATGGACCCGATGCTGCCGCCGGAGTGGGCATTTACAGCCCCCCGGATGGAGCGCGAGCAATGCAAGACTTTAGCTCTGCTGGCATGTCTAGCGAAGAGCGTGGCAAGAACTTTGGCATGGGTGTTGGCGGCATGCCCCTGATGAGCGTCGAGGATGCTGAGGGTGCCCTTGCGACTGCTCGACGTGAGACGGAGAAGTTGGAGAAGGGACTGAACCAGGTCATTCGACGCAACAGACGACTTGTTCTCGGAGGCAACAACTGAGACACGATCATGAAAGGCACACAACTTTGTATCAACATGGTATGTTTTTGGACTTGGTGGTTTAGGTGTTGATCGCCACCGCAATTGTACGATGTCTATGGAGTAGACGATAATGGTATTCTTGATGATGAACGAAAACTTATGTATGAAAAAGGGTTAGCTGAATGGTTAGAGACTTGTAATTATAGACCTCAGGAACAAGAGGAACGAATACAGCATTAATGCATTGGCTGATAAGTGCAGTCCTCAGTTATAGTGAACTCGAATGTATGTACATATGCAAATGACATGAATTATAAATGCCGTGTGTCAAATATCGAAAAAAAAGAAAGGAAAAAAAAAAGCAGGGTATCAAACCTCACCCGCCTTCCCATGTTTTCTGTGATAGACATCGTCTGGTGATCGTCGACGGTCTGCTCCAAGAGCTTTCCTTGCATCAGCCGTAACTTGCTTCCTCCCTTCAGCAGCCAAAGACTCGCGAAGTCGATCTGTGAGCCTTTCCAGAATCCACTCTGTCTCTTCCTTACTTCCCATGAGCGGACTACGATTACCAACCCATGACCAAGCCGTAACGGTATCTGAATCGGTGCTTTTATCGCTGTTTCCTTCGGGAGAGTCATCAGTTCCTCGGTGGCGATTGTGATGATGATGGTGTCTGCTCCTGGGCTGGGCTTTACGATGCGTTTCAGCGTTGCGTTCGTCTTCGCCGATGAGTTTCAGATACCAGGCCCACTGCTCGAAAGAATATTTGTGAGGTTTATGGGATTTAAGATGGTTCGTTAGAACTTGAATCTCAGAGATGAGAAGGAAGTGGAAGTTTGTTCCTGTAGGTAACTCCTCATGAGCATCTCGGAGACGGGAGAGAGAGCGCCGGACTCGAGCTGTAAATGATGAATCAGTGCGGTTATGTCCTGGTCGTCGAACAGATGAATCGTTTGGATCAGTGTCAGAATGTCGAGATCGTCCACGCGTATCTTCATCGATAGTTTCCTCCTCGGTTTTGGCCATGGTGTTCGCGGTCTTGTCGCTAAGAGCTGAGCGTTGCTTCTTAAAGCTTTGGGGCGCAGGTGGTTCCGAGTGGTCTGAAAACATTATGCCAAGTGTACATTTGTTGATGATATACTTGAGATCGCTGGAAAAGTTTCCTTCTCCGGGGAGGATAGTGACATTTCCAAGTCGCAGTGTGCCGTCTCGTATAAGCTTTACCACTGTGTCTCCAGCGTTGGAGATAAGAACCGTCATGGTAGGCAACGCAAGTAGAGACCAAAAAACGAAAAATGATTTGCCGGCGTTGGAGGTGGGCGTTTTGTCGCCATATCCAATGGTTGTGAGACTGACGAAGCAAAAGTAGAAGCCATCAAAGTACTTCCACCCTTGGTAGTTTTCTTCACACTTGACAAAGATATAGGCGCCCAGAAGCCACAGAATAAGCCACGAGCTTGTGGATATAGCCATAGCCACCCAGCGACGCCGAGACGATGTCTGATCTTGAATCTTGCGCATAAGATCGAACTCTGCCTTACGGCGCTCAAACTCTGTCGCTGGTAGCTGCTTGTTTGATCGTCTTGATCCCTGAGAAAGTCCAGAGTCTTGTCGGTGGGGCTCACGTATGGGCTCGAGCAAGTCATCGTCACCTTTTTTGGTCATGGAGCGGACTAGACGTCTACGTTTCTTCTCCTCCATGCGAGCGTCAACTTGTCGTTTGCCTCGCTCGAGAACGAGACTGCGGATGGAACCAATGACCAAACCCAAGCTGATGACACCAACCAAGGCGTATGGCATCATGAGAGCACGGCCAAGGGTGGTAGATGCTGTGAAATCGCCAAAACCGACTGTGAATAGGGTTACATCCGCCCAATAAACGGCGTCGAGGTAGTTCCAGTCCTCTATGTTGGAGAAGACAAGGGCGCCGAGAAGTAAGTACATAAGGAACATAATGGTCTGCAGCATGAGAGTTCGCTGGCTGGGTGTTAAGTTAAAGTCCTTGCTATAGTGGCCAGTCAAAGCTCCATAGAACGTAACAAGCATGAGCGAGGCATCGACAAAATAGAGAATAGCAGCCCACATGCCGTAGTAAAAAGCCTGGGACCAGATGAGCTCAACAGAATCATGTCCGAAGCCGTCGTAGAGAGGCCCAGAGGCTGTTGCAAGGAGTGAAATGAGCAGAATTGCCGAGATATACCAGCCGATGATGGTGATGGGTTGGGCAATTGCGAAGCGGACACGACGCGTCATGTTTAGCAGGAGAAACACGTTTGAGATGATGGCCATGGCGAGTTGGATGGCGTTGATGGTAGTGAGCCATACTGGGTCGTCGATGAAAACTGCGTTCTTAACATCCTTACCAACAGGGAGTTGCTGTCTCCATGGTCGGACTAGGGCGCATATACTGAAGGCTGAGGCGACAGGACCGAGAGTACCAGCGATCATGGGGAATGCCGAAGAGGCAAACCACCAGCGGCTATAGAACAATCAGAATCAGGGAGGACTGGGCAACGTCTATAGATCTTACTTTGGAGCGAGATGAGCATCATCGTTCTCTATGCGTCTCTCGAAAGAGACCGATTCCTCGATAACCTCGGTCTCCTCTTGGATATTATCGCCTAGATCACCGTCGTCCATGAGGATTCACGTCGAGCCGAGATGGCCGCGAGGTCATGCGTAGAGAGTAGAAGTCAGGGGCATTTCCCCAAAGTTGAAGAGATGCGCAGCCGCGCCTGAAACTGTAAGAGCAGTTTACGAACGAAGAAGCTCTTCGTGTAAGTCCGAAATGAAAGGAAGTGGACTATGTTGTCTTGGCAAAGACGAAAGATGGGGTTACTCAGGGTCCATATCCGTAGTTCACAGCCGTTTAGATCTGTGCAGTAGATAGATCGGGGAAATTCCTTGGCATGGACATGACGTCGGTTGGGAAACGGGTTTTGATCACGAGCTAAATAAGGAGATGTTTAGTGGTCATTGGCGCTAACTTTACTTGTTTATAGCGGCTAGGGAGGTCATTCATTGACGGCATTGGCTGCTCAAGAGGTTGGATGTAAAGTAACTGGCGGATATAGCGGCTCAACGAAAGGGGGATCAGCAGGATCTAGGGAAGGACGGCATCTGATCTTGATCATTCCTGTTACTAAAACTTGAATATCGAATTGAGTTCTTGAGTTAGTTCATTTGTCTTCTCTAATTATGTCTTTACCTCCGGAGTGATATTTGCGGGGCCTCATATAGTCTAACCAATGATATTAATGGATACGTCGACTTATTCTTCCACTTCAACCAAACAAATATTTTGTTGTCTCCTGTGAAATGACCCTATTTGCTAAACCATTCCTCTCTCACGCCGAAATCTTCTGTTTCAATACCAGCGGGGCACTCTCACTTTCATTTCCCCGTTCCTTGTGTTACTGCCGTATTGAAAGATAGATCGTAGGTTTGTGAAAACCAGGGACAGGTCTGGACATATTCTACGCGTCATCTGAACTTGTCTTCTCATAGAGCGTGTAAGTTGTTCGTGCTGAGCAATTCCCTCAACTTTGACTAATTCCTCTTCGTATAGCGCAATCAAGACACGCGACTACGTGTGTGTTTGCATCGGTTATGCGGTAGCAGCATGCAAAGATGTCTTCACTTTCAAGCTTTTCGTCGCGCCAGACGTAGTCTACTTATCAGCCATTTCTTCGGATCTTCATACAGACTATATAGCTCTCAAAGCCATGAGCGCATTAGTGTACGATGCGGCTCAGCGGGCCATGTGAGCATTGAGTAAGCCACTTCCCATACTGTTCACCAACCAATGACTAACGGATCTTGAATAGCCTCATAAATGTTGCCGAGCATTCACCAAACTCCCCTCTTTTCATTCAACTCCCATCTTTCCCTTCAAGTGATAATCAGCATGCTTCGATACCCAGATTCCTTCAGGGAAAGCCACTTGCCCGCATCAACTACCGATGGAATCCGTTTGCTTTGTCTGAAGTGGCTTCAACCGAAGGCCTCTGGCCAATGCCTGTCCACGATGTTGGATTTGCCTACTCGTGGCTGGTGGAGAATTTGGCACCAGAGGGTATCAAAAGGCGCGACATCTATGTCTACGGTTCTCACCTGGGCGCGAGTTTGGCATCGTCTCTAGCTCTCACAGAGACACGACCGCACGAGCCCTTTGCAGTTCGAGGTTTTGTGTCATACAATGGTATCTACAACTGGACCATGTTCTTCCCTGACCACCCAGCCAATCGACCTGGCAAACGAGTCAAGAGGACAAGCGCATACTACAGGCCCCCAGAGGGCACCTACATGCACTACCTCCAGCAGAGTCTACCGGCATTTTTCCAGTCTCCGGCTGACATGTTCGATGTCTTTGCCAGCCCAAGCCTCTTCTTCCATAATCCGGGGCTTAAGGTCCCCTCGTCTTACCACCTCTCGGAAGACGAAAGCGCAGCGATTGAGGCGATTACCAACCCTGACGCGGAGGCCGTTGTCCCGACCAAGACACCACGCAAGTCGCATTTGGTGTATCCTCCCCGCAAATCGACGCTCAAGATCCCTGAGACATTACTGCTGTACGACACGTTTCCTGCACCACCGCCAGAAAAGACAACAGGTGTGCGGAGAAGGAAAATTCCCTGGGGGAATAGCTTGGAGTTACAGGCACATGAACTCGCCGAGATGATGCAGCGGAGTGTTGAAAAGGTCGAGCTCAAAGAGAGGGGGAAATGGGACGAGGATATGGGCGTCTGGGAAGATGAGCCAACTCGACGGATCAAGCTGAGAGAAGCTGGAGAGGAGAGCGGATCGTTGGAGATGGGTGAGAAGGGAGAGGAGTTTGTAGAAGAGTGGCTGGCGGAGAGGATACCCTCATGATGTATCTCTGCAACTAATTCTGGATATAATGAATACAAACTTGTGTATCAAAACATCTATGGTTGATATGGGTAACTTTTATGCTCTAGCTAGTATTTGTCTTCTATGATGTCTTCAACAGCAATCTAGATCTTAATAGCCCTTGAGGCATTCATTGCGCAGGTGTTTGATGCGACAGAAACCACTGCTCAGCAAACTTGACTGCCTGCGGCAAGGAAAACAAATAACATTGTGCTCCACCAACCTCGCCCTTGGTCACATCAGTTTCCATGTCCATCACAAAATCCTTCCCCAGTTCCAAAAAATCGCCTGTCTGAGGGTCAATATCGGATACTGTTACCCACTGCCTCTCCCCATCCACCAAAGTCACAAACGAGTTATCAGCCTTGGGTTCGTTGGCCCTATACTGCGCTAGATGAAAACAGGTGCATTTGTCGAAATCAACACCTAGGAGTAGGACTTTTGCATTTACGTCTTCTAATCGCGCTAGGGGGCTCTCGTCACCAAGGATGCTATCTAGTGCATGCACCTCCATCAAAAAGTTTGCCTTGGCACCGACTGCACTGAACGAGGTTTGGGGATGATTACTTCTCACTGCACCCGGCCATGTTCTAATTGTCTCAGGTAGGGCACCCATCATCTGGGTCCGACTTGTTTGTGCATCGAATAAGGGTATAGTATCCTTGATAGTCTGCCACCATTCTTCGGGGACTGGTGGATGAGCCCATTTCGATGGGTCTAGATTGAAATTGCTTCTGGTTTGCGAAGGAACAGCTAGAGTTCCTTGGGGAGTAAGAACGTCGAGAAGAGAGTGAACGAGAGTTTCAACTCCACCACTGATCCAGCCTATACGACTGAGAGAGCTGTGGACAAGGACCGTGTCTCCTGGGTTCAGACCGAGGCTTTGGAGATCATTAACGAGGGAGGATCTGGTGCATAGAGGTCCTTTGGGAGTTGTGGGCGACATATTAACGCCGTGGTGGATATTCAAAAAGATACTGTATCAAATGAAGTCAATAATTCACGAGAAGGTGAAGTTTCACTGGGGAACCAAAGAATGTCGAGGACAGGCGCCATGATCTTGACCAATGATGAGAACATGGAGCGTTTAAATAAATAAATGGCTTGATGCTACGACATCGGCGGCATCGTGAACAAGCTACCTACTACGTAGTATGTAACCAAGCTAGCTTATCATGATTGGTGCGATTAGGATCGCTTGCGATTTTCGCGCAGAATTGAGATACTATTGAGGGACCCAGACGCGTTTCATTTTACTCAGCTTGCCGGAAGTTATTCAGTAATATAATTGTTATCTTATGAGTCCAGAGTATAGACAGTCGAACTTGATAACCGCTGGAAATGTAATCGAGGAAAGTGTATACCTAGGTATTGACAGCCCTTCTGACGATATAACACTAATGAAGCAAATCTTAAGTATACCCATCGAGACTTATGTCAACCCAATGAGAAAGCATAGGAAATCTAAATAGTGTTTTCCATATTGTATGTATTCTAAAATTGCGCGGTCTAGACTACCTATGTTATGTTATGTTATGTTATGTATATTTTTCGGCCAGGGGGCCACTGAAAAGACCTCCTACTGGAGCACAGAACGTGCTTGCACATTGTCTCTGAATATCCTCATGATATATCTCTCGTAATCAGTTCCGGACATAATGGAAAGATAGCCTTGTATATCGAAACACCCATCGTTGATATGAGTTGGTTGGTATCAACTGTACCCTCAGGGTTCAAGAATAACCGGGGATAGAGGTATAGTTCTTTTATGCCATAATTCTTAATAAATTTTAACAAGATCTTTAAAAGTTAGATCATCTCAAAGCCTAAGATTTAAAGATGCTTAGGCTATCTATTTCATAAACTTACCTTATGCTTTATGATGATACTGCAGTTAACGATAGTATTCGAATCACTAGGGAGTGCGAGTCCGGATTCTTGCTGAACCTTCTGGTGTACCTACGCCCTACGATGGATGGCACAACGCTAAAGCAGCGACGGAACATTGAGAAAGCTTAACTGGTGGGGTATCTTGGATCCCTTAATCCAAGTACCTACGTACCTGGCTTTGTTGTGATGCATGGGTCGAGTCTAGAACGGACGATTAAAGCACGTTATCAGCCAGGTCAAGAGAATCTGACTCGTAACAGACATTGACACCAAGGAACAAGCACTGAAAAATACAGCAGTAAATATTGTGAGTAGCTCGTAGTACCTACAGCTACAGAGTCAGTCTCATGCTCGTCTAGGGCCAGCCTGTCACTGATAGCTCGGCTGTGGTTCCAAAATGAGAAGTGGGCCAGCGACTAAAATGTACCTTAAACATGCACGTTGTCGTCAGGGCGGTCTCGTCGCCAATGTTAGCGGCGTTGGTCTTGTCTTGGTGACAGTGACTAACGAAGTCACAAGGTCTTTTTTATTTTAGGGACTGGACCCCTTGATTTACAGTGTCAGTTTCAGCTTCTAATGAGTCACAGAACACACTGGTTATCTCCGTATAGGATTATGGATAGGGATGAGATTGCAAGATTAAGGATACTTGACTCCCCTGCGTGATTCACTCCTCCGTCTACCGGGGGTAATCTACTGATAATCAAGATCAAGTACAAAGAAAAGCTCACGAGTCTAGAGATGGAATAAACCGGTGGATCCCGCATGGCGTCTGACAGTCTCCAACTTGGCACCACCCCTGGAAATGCTTGTTTTTCAGTGGCCAAGAGGTTGCCGCCTCAGATTCCAATCCCCTGCCATGGATGCTTCAGTTGAGATTGGCATCCAACCAATGTCACCTTGCTCAGAAGGGACCTCCAACATGTACATAACTTACGAACCTCCATGGCTGAGCCAGTTTCATCTCCCCAGTCCCGTCCCGTCCCATCTGCCGTTATCTCCATCTTCAACCTTTCTTCCCCTCCACTTTTATTCTCAACCTTTGTTTTAACAAAGTACATCATTTCTGTGAGCTTCATCTGGTACGTTATCCTTACCAAAGCTAGCTGCAAGCTTCTTTTCTCTTTGATCGCCTTAAACGGCTTAAGGAAAAGCTGCCAGATAGCTTCTACAGCTCAAGGGAAGGATAAGCAATAAACCCGAGCTGACCATCATTCGTCTCCA
Source organism: Fusarium stilboides (assembly GCA_014822085.1). Lineage (NCBI taxonomy): Eukaryota > Fungi > Ascomycota > Sordariomycetes > Hypocreales > Nectriaceae > Fusarium > Fusarium stilboides. The sequence continues at coordinate 24,870 of JAASAY010000145.1, forward strand.
GAGAACCATTTGATCCCCAAGTCCTCACTTCTATATCATTCATCATGCCTGGAATTCGTAAGTGCTAGCTCTACAACACCTATAACATTGCTGACAACTTCCCTCGCAGCTCTGCACGCTCTTGACAACCTCAAGTCCAAGCTCAAGGCCGCCTTCAAGAAGAAGGGCGAGAAGGAGGAGGCCAAGCCTGCCGACGCAAAGCCCGCCGATACCACAGCTACCACCGAGCCCACCAAGACCGAGGCCGCCCCTCCTGCTCCGGCCAGTACGTTTTTCTCCCCGATACGATGCGTCTTATACTCCGTTACTGACTGATATGCGTGCGATAGCTGATCCCGCTCCCGTGGCTGAGCTTGCTGCTCCTGCGACCGAGCCTGCTAAGGAGGAGGCCAAGACCGAGACTGAGGTCAAGCCTGAAGCTCCTGCGGCTACTACTGAGCCCGCCAAGACTGAGGCGACCGCTCCTGGTACGTTACGATAATACGGCGAGATGGAAAGTTTGACAAACTGACTCATGAAAGCTCCCGCTACTGAACCCGCTAAGGCCGACGCCGCCCCGGCCACTGAAGCTCCCGCTACCGAGCCTACCAAGACCGAGCCCGCTCCGGCTGCTGCTCCGGCTGCCGCAACTGCTCCGGTCGTTGAGACACCTGCTGCTCCTGCGCCCGCTGCTGCTGCTATCACTCCCGCTGCTCCAGTTGAGGCCCCTAAGGAGGAGGAAAAGAAGGACGCTTCCGCTCCTCCTGCCCCTGCCCCCGCTCCTGTGGCCTCTGCTTAAACATCAGACGAGAATGTTTCTCTTCTACTGTTGAGGTTTAAACCTCGACAGAGACGAATATTGGATCGATTGTATTGCACGAGTGTGTTGCGTTGATGGCCCATGTCATAGAGGCATGGGTTCTAGTAATTTGGCAGGTTCGCCCTGGCCAAGCCTGTTCGCTTCTCTCCTAGCAGTTGGCTGGATACCCAGTGAGAGAAGTGTTGCGATGCTTTGTTTCAAATCTATACCCGCTTTTCCATATCTAATGCATAAAAAGACTACTTATGTCATATCTGCCTTTACTCCATGATATGCACTTGAAATATCCCAGATACTAATACGAGTGTCCTTCGCTTATCCATCTCTGGCCCACGGCGCTTTGGTGACAGTAATCTGTGCGCTTGTAGATTCCGTACCTGGCGCAGGACCTCGCTGTGGCCTTGCAATGGATCCTGAGCTAGGCCCTGGTGGCGGCATACGAGAATAAGGAATGCCAGGTCCTGAAGCAGCTGGCATTCTTGTGGCTTGGGCCCAGGGTGCAGCTGTTCCGGCCCCTGATGGTGCTGGGGCCGCCATGGTTGCTGGTTGGTTCACCATATGGACACTCTGAATCGGCGTTGCAGCATCTGGATCGGCATCCCATGAGAAGAGCGAGCCAAACGGGAAATGTTGGACGACGGGGAACTTGGACAGCACTTCGGCGTTAAACATCTTGATCATGCCCTTGTTGATCTTACCCCAACCGTCTCGAATGCCCGAAATATCGAAAAGGATAGGACTGTGCTCCCAGAAGGGACCCTTCTTCACGTCGTTGATGAAGCCAATGGCAGAGAAGTACATATTGATCTGGCGCTGGTCTTCGACGACAAGGGCCTTGGTTACATCGCTGGGCTTGGGAGCACCTTTCACGGACCCTTCTGTGGGCATCGCTTCGTTGTCGTTAATAGGTCGTGTAAGTTGCGCAGAGCCAAATACGTAAGGCATGAAGGAATGGTCGTCGAGGCCCCAGACGCCGTGGGAGCCAGCAGGTTCGAGGGTGTAAGTCAGGATGAGTTTCCTCACCACCTTCAGGTATCTGTATTGTTAGTGAGATGCATCCAGACGTTAGGTTCAAGCAACGTACGGTTCAATAACCTTGAGAACAATCTCGCGCTCAATCTCGCCTCCTTGTTCTCCGTCCTTAAAATATCCTAGCTTCCATAGACAGCCCAGGAAGGCAACAAAACTGAGCTCGTGCCCAGTTCCATAGTCTAATCGCTGTACGCTGCCAAAGCCGCCAAGTAAATAGCTGGAGACTTCCTCCTTCGCCCCGCCATTGCCAACCTGCAATGTTTCGCCTAGCAACCCTTCTCCAAGTAGCCCGTCCAAGCGCTCCTCGAAGATGGCATACCACTTGCGAAAGCTGACATTTCCGAATCGGCGAGGGCCCGGATCCGGCGGCGCTTCGTCAATGAAGCTTTCGATCTTTGACAAAAGAGTCTGTAACGTTTGGACGGAAGGCGATGTCGGCGGCTTCGAGGTGAGGGGAAATGTGCGGGGGAGGGGCGACGAGGACTGGTTACGAGGGCATAAGGCGCGGTTGAGCTGGAGGATGAAGATACCGATATCGCGGTAAGCGAGACTGGTGAGAAATCGGGCGACGTCGGGCCCTTCGTTGATGCGTTTTGAGGGCTTGGTGAAGGCTGGTGGGGAGCTGAGATCCAAAACTTCGAGAGTATTGGATTTTGGGGAGGTTGCGGACGCCATATTGACAATGGCTTACGACCTGTAGTCGCAATGCGTAGAAGCTTTTTGTGTATGACCCAATAATGAGGTCGTTTCAGAGTAGTAGGACAACTTTGAGTCGACAAAGATTGGGTGGATGTCAGTGCTTGGTTGAAGTTTGACTGATGATGTTGGATGGATTTAGTCAGCTGCTGGCTAATCTACTTATACCCTGAGAGCTTGCAGGTGCGGCTACCGTCAGAAGCGAACAATGAAGTTTACAGGAAGCTTTTTATTTACAAGTAAATCATTATAATTGAGCCCCTTCGGAACTAACCTTCGACAAAAATCCCATCTCACCTTTTCAAAACATGGAACATGTGCTGTTCGGAGCTCATCAAATTTGATGTCATTTGTCGCATGGTTACACCAAGCTTCCGCTCTTAAGCTTCCCGTGTGCCCCACTTCACTTAACGCATCGCGACCCTGTAACGCGCCTGCCTTATGCGCGGTTGCCCACCACCAACCCTTTGTTGAAGCTCCAGCTCACCTCGAGGTTGCCCCCCGCAACTCACAGCTCGCATTTTGAGACGAAAACCGGGCCTTTATCTCTGTAGTCTTGCCAAAAGTCTGTTTTTCGTCGTCTAGAGCGTGTCAAGGTGGCATAATCACATTCATCGACCGTTCAGCAAGCTGCAGCGCGTTATCGTCGCAAATACACAATAACAAAGGGTCAATATGGTGCGGCTACGGTCCATGGGTAAGACCTATGGTCAATTTTCCGAGCCTGATCCTTCAGCGCAACTCCGAAAGAATGGAAGAAGAAGACATTCTCCGAGATCGTCAGTGCCCGTGCCCAGTATTGAGGAAGACATCAACGGATCAACGAAGAACACACGCCGACAGTCGTCCCTGCAAACGATATCACAGGATCAGCCCTCTTCAAGTCAAAACCGGGTTACACGATCGAACAAAGGAAGTGCTCCTCTCGCAAAGCTACCTACACCCGTTCCAAGAAAACGCCGATCTACTATCGCCGCTCCCGAAGAGCACCCCTCCAAACGTCAACGTGATAGTGAATCTGAGCCTGCCGAGGACGAGAAAGAGCCGCAGAAATCGAATCAGGACGTTCCGGGAGCTGATTTTTTCGCTATTGTCAACATGTCCCTTGGCGCGCATAACCAGTACAACAAGCTACCCGAGCTTAGGCCTGACGACAGCGCCCAGAATCCTGCCGAAAAAGGGGCCAGAGCAGTTTCTGCCTTGAAACTGACGCAGGGTGTAGATGAGGACATGGAAGATGCAGATGATGATGACGTGAGCCAGAGGCACGAAACAAGCGGAGCAGCTGTCGAGGAACCAGATGAGAACCAAGCTACACGTGAAATTGAGACAGACACTGTACCCGAGCAACCTGAAGCAGCTGAACAAGAGGAACCTCCATCAGAGCAGCCGGCTTCACAACCAAAGGCTTCACATCCAGAGGCTTCACAGAAGAACTCTAGACGGTCAAGTCAGCGAAAGAAGAGACGACAGAGCAAGAAGCCGACTTATGGCGAACCAGACTATCAAGCGAGGCCCCCGTCACCAGTACTAGGTTCAGATGTTCCTCAAACTCAAACCACGCAGTCTTTGAGACAGGAAGTTTCTCAGGGCGAAAAGGACCCGTATAATATCGAGTCCGACCAAGAGCAGCAAACTCAGCCGGTTCTCGGTAAGACCAAAGCAAAGCCACGTTCTTCATTAGTTGAACCCAGCCAGGAGAATAGTCAAGCCGAGCCACAGACACAGGGTGAACAAAAGGAGAAGGATGACAAGGAGGAGGGGAAGAAGAAAAGGAAGAGGAAGAAGAAGGAAGAACAACGACCTCCAAAAGTCACACAAGCCACACAAGCCGCAGAAAACAGGGAGGACCCAGAGGACGAACAATATGACAACTCCAGTGACGATGAGCCTGCAGTAGAAGAAGAGCCTGATGTATCGCACATAGCTGATGACTCACTGCTGCTTGAAGCTCCTCCAGAAAATTCACCAACAGGCGAACCCATTCTCACGGCTACAATTAAACGAAAACAGGTACAAAGGCTCGTTCACTTGATGACCATGTCAGGCTGGATGGGCAAAAGACGATGGGAACAATCTATTCGTGACCGGGCACAAAATGAAAAGGAATGGCAAGACGACGAGCCTAACTCTCTTGTGTTATCGAGAATCATCTTGGTGGAGCTTTTCGTGCTGTACAATCTATGCAAAGAGATTCCCAGAACACCAAGATTCGAGGAACAGTTGGCATATCTTCGCGAGCATGCGAACAAATTCAGCAATTCGATCAGCACTCTTCGTCAACGTATTGATCAGTTTATATCGAACATCAATGCTATTATCGAGAAGGACAACCCAGAGCAACGGCGCCAGGGTTATCTCTCCATCACGAAGCTCTATAGGCGCATCATCCCTATGTTGGTGCTGGTGCTGGACCAGTCATTCCAGGCTGGATGCGAGGGTGAGCCGCAAGGCACCCAAAGAGCCGCCAACCAAAAAGGAGAGTTTACGATGTACCTGTTAGAGCCGCTGGAGCGGGCTGCAGGCTGGGCCCAGAGACTCTCTCAGGTCGTGGAAAGCTGGTTCGAACTTCATCCTCCTCGAGAGGAATCTGAAAAGAATAATAAAGCAATGGAGCATAGGAATCAGTTCAGTGCGGACATAAAAAAGTTAAAGCAAGTGCTTGAGAAGGCCAAGGAGGATATCTCTATACTTAGGAGGGCGCCTGAAGAGCGTAAGAAAGCTATGCGAAGGGATGAAGCAGTGCGAAAGAAGCGCGAGGCCGACGCTCAGAAACGACAGGAGAAGGTAGATCTACAGATGTCCCGTTTTATTCGGTCAACGCACAAGGTCCCATCGTCTCAGTCGCAAGTCGGGATGAGACCCTCATATCAGAGAGTTGGCACCTCCCACTCCGCAACGAGTCGTTCGGGCGTGATGCCATCACAGGAATCTTCAGCTGAATCATATTTCGAGAAGCACGGATGGCATTATTGGGAAGATGACCAACTCCTGAGCTTAATTCGGACGACGTCCCATCCCAACTATGATGTCTTTAGTGAGATGCTTCCCGAACGAGACCCCACGGAGGTACGAGAGCGGGCGAGTCATTTGAGGACTATCATGCGGGACAGGTACAAGCGCATGGGCATCTCGCCGCCAGGTTGGTGCACCGAGCAAGATTGATACTAAGATTGAGAATGGTCTGTAGGTTGGTGTTTCTATGTTGGAGACACCTTGAGGACCGTTGGAGTTGGGTTTTTGGTTTTATGATACCCGGAAAGGCTTATCCGATACGCCTTGTTTTATTCAAGCGCGAGTTGTAACGACGAATGAAGTTACGTATTGTATGTTGGCGGGCGAGAACGCTTTTCCTTATTCTGGTTGTGACCTCATGTACATGGCAAATCAGTCATGGTTAACTCAGCGTTACCTATCGATGACATCAGATCGGAAAGAACTCGTTGTAAGGATGTGGGTGGTCCAGCGATAATGATGTTTCAAGTTTCGCGTAGAAGATGATGTTCTGCCAACGACGCGATGCCACATCATTATATCGCTCAGCGTCGCATCACATCGCGTCCTGTCAACACACATCACTTGGCTCAAGAGAGAAGAGAACACTACAGTGTTCTACTATACAGTATCAGTCTCGCCAGCGCACCCACACTCTGAGATGTGGTCCGCTGGCAGGCTAGACACTTGGTCTGTCGCAGCCTGAACTTCCCTGGCATCCATCCAGGGCATTGGATCTTGGCCTTTACTGTCATGAGGTCTGGAATTGGTTGAACGCCTTTACGCCACATGTGATAGTGAGGGGACCACACTACTACCCAAGAAAGAAAGGCGGCAAATCCGATCTAGCTCGTTTACGGTAATAAGTCAACAGATCAGGCCGTATTTCGGTTGTCTTGTAGCGTTGGACGCGTTTTATACGCGCTGTGGGAGATTTGATCGATTCAGCCATGGACATTGAACTCGCCCTTTTGTTGTAAATTTTGTACCTGACTGAAAGACAGGGGATGTGTATGAGACTCAACGTATTAGGCTTCTCAGACTTCAGATAAAGTATCCCAGGAAGTAAGTGACTCGCATTGCTTGCATTGCATACGGCGGGTCGTTTGCATGCAGGGCCAGATATTGCCCAACGTCCAAGAAGGCAGTTCTGCGAATGTCTCAGTAGCCAACTGGCACTTCTCCTAGCCTGTATCTAAAGCGGTGGTCCGGTATTTTCGGCCCAAGACATTGGGAAGGTCTAATATCCGTCCACGCGTGAAAGACAAGTCATTGGGCCTTGTATCAGGAACCAAGACAGCCACCCGCGCGTAGGGTAGGACCCCTGAACACCAGACTGTGGAGCCCCATCCCCTGGAACGGTCGCTACAGTCCGACCGCTGGGGTCCATCAGAGCCCTGGAAAAAACAATGTTAGTGGCCGGTGAGGATCCACCGGAGGAACAGCACAGCTCAGGACGGGATGGATCACAAGGTAAAGGTACGTATCCGCAATCTAATATCCCGTACTCCAAACAAGACAGCTTCTCTTCTTCCTCCTCTTTAGTACTTCTTCTTCCTTCCTAAGAAGCCAACGGATATCGACAGTAAAGAGGTCCTTTGTATTTGAAGGATCTTTGACTGCTTCATTGCATTGCTTCTTCCTTACGTTCCTTATTCTCTGTCTGCGTTGTACTCCTTTGTCGTCAAAGAGCATTCAGCTGCCAGCAAAGCGTGGTTTTTGCTGGATAAAAAGGAGGCCAACCCCAAGGTGAGATTAATCAATTCCCGTTTTCGCTCATACGTACCCTTGACGTAGAGCTCCATAGCCCGTGCTGTCTCTTCCCCCCTGCTATTGCTCGATCATCCTTGGCCAACAGTCGAGCTTCGTCGTTCGACGGCTGATATCTGCAAGCTCCTGTGCGACGCCTCTATATAACTTTATCTACCACCCCTAGCCATTCGTTTTGCTAACACTCTCGTCGTGCAGAACATACTTTTAATATCCCCTCGAACCTACAAATATGTCTGAATCCGAGAGCTTCGACGTCGTTCAGCACGAGGAGGCTGTGGCTTCTCAATCCGATGCTCCTCCTACCGAGCCCGAGAGCCCTCGGGAGACAACTCCTGCTTCTCCTGAGACGCCAGTCAAGGATGCGCCCAAGGAGAAGGCAAAGGAGAATGGAGAGTCAAAGCCGACCTTGAAGCGACCTGGTACAACCACGACCACTACTCGTCGTCCAGGTGCCGCTACTACAACGGCCAAGCCCACCACGAGCAGTACTCGTGCTCCCGGCGGTTTGAGCAAGCCCCCGACTCGGCCTCCTGCTTCGACCGTCCGCCGTCCTGCGACCTCGACTTCCGCTTCGAGCCACCGCAGCCGACCCAGCATGAGCGCTAGTGAAGATGACAAGAAGTCGACGACTTCCACTGCTTCTTCTGCTCGTAGAACAAGCTCTATTGTGTCTAGCCCAGGCAAGACCGCAGAGAGGAGGACCATTGGCTCTACGGGCTCGACGACGGCTACGCGACGACCTGCGACTTCAACAACCTCTACGGCCCCACGAACCACCACCACCAGTCGCACCGCAGCCACCCCTTCCACTTCCGCGACGCGAACATCTGCCACTCGAACAGCGAGCGCAACACCTACTGCTAGCAAGCGACTTTCTACCTCGGGATCCCTGACTGCCGCTTCTCGAACCGCGACTCGACCTACTGCCGCTTCCGCAGAGGCTGCTAAGGAGATCGAGGCGCTCAAGGCTAAGCTGGCTGAGGGCGAGACCGAGATCGAGACCCTCAAGGCCGAGGTCAAGACTTCAGAGGAAAAGATCGCCGAGCTCACTGAGAAGATGGGCAAGGAGGAGGTTCCTACGGAATCTGATGATAAGCCTCGTCAAGATAATGACGAGGCGATTGCGACTCTCAAGTCCGAACACGAGTCTGCTGTTTCTGCTCTTGAGAGCCAGGTTTTTGAGACGAACGAGAAGCTCCAGGCTGCAGAGAGCGATCTTGAGAAGCTTCGAGCTGATCTTGATGCTGCCGTGAGCGCCAAGGAGGCCACTGAGACTGAACTCGATTCGTTGAAGAAGCAGCTCGAGTATGCGCAGGCTGAGAACGAAGAGAAGCTCAGCTCCAGCCAAGAGGCTCTTCAGAAGGCAATTGATGAGCATGCTACCAAAATTGAGGAGCTCAAGACTTCTCTCGAGGCGGAGAAGGCGTCTGCCATCGAGGCTTTGGAGGCTAAGCACAAGGAGGAGCAAGACAAAGATCAAGCTGATGCCTCCTCTCATGAGACTGCTTTGGCTGATCTCAAGGCGAACCATGAGGCTGCGACCGCTGAGCTGCAGAAGAAGATCGACGAATTGACATCTTCTCAGTCTGCTCTCGAGTCTGCCAACGACGACAAGCTCAAGTCTGAACAAGAAGAACACCACACCAAGATTTCCACTCTTGAGGCCGATGTTGCCGAGTTAAAGGCAAAGCTTGAGGCTTCCGAGCAGGCTGCTGAAACTGTTAAGTCCGAGATCGAATCTCTCGACGGCGAGATCAGCAAGCTTCAGTCTAGCCTGTCCGAGAAGGAGTCTGAACTCGAAAGTGTTAAGCAAGACCTTGCTAAGGCTCAGGAGGAGGCTGCTTCTTTAAAGGCCGCCGCCGAGGAGGCCCAGAAGTCCCTTGCCGAGAAGGACGACGAGATTGCCAAGGTCAAGGAGATGCACGAGGAGCGTATGAGGAACATCTCTAAGGATTACGAGAATGAGATTGAGTCTCTTCGAGGAGATGCTTTCTTCAAGCGCAAGTACGAAGAGCTCGAGGTCCAGCACAACGAACTTCAGACTTCCTCCTCAGAGGCTACTGAAGGCCATGGCAAGGCTCTTGAAGCCGCCAAGGCCGAGCACGCCGCTGCCGTTGCTGCCCTGGAAGAAAAGGAAGCTGAGCACCAGAAGAACCTCGATGCGCTCCGTGCTAGCCATGCCGAGGAACTCGAGTCTGCTAAGAACTCTGCTTCTGGAGACCATGATGCCCACATCGCCGAGATTGATTCTCTCAAGGAGAACCATGCTAAGCAACTTGAGGTCATCAAGAACGAGGGTGCTACTACCCATTCTGATGAGCTTGAGTCGCTCAAGGCTGCCCATGCCAATGTTTTGGAAGCAATTAAGAAAGAGCACGGTGAAGAGAAGCAAAAGTTGCTTGCTGATCACCAGACCCAGCTGGCCTCAGCCAAGGATGCCAGCGAAACTTCTCACGCTACTGAAATCGCAAAGCTCATGACCGAGCTTGACAGTGCTAGAGAAGCCGGTGAGAGTGCTCATGCAACCGAGTTGCAGTCTTTGAAGGCCAAACTCGAGGCTGAGAAGGAAGCGAGCGAGAAGGAACATGCCGAAGCCCTGGCTAAGGCCCAGGCAGGAATCGATGCTGCCAAGAGCGCCGGCGATGAAGCTCATGCTGCTGAGATCTCCAGACTCAAGGCTGACCTTGAGGCTACCAGGGATGCCACTAAGAAGTCCCAAGAAGCTGAGTTGGAGGCCTTGAGGGCTGAACTTGAAGAAAGCAAGAAGGCCAGCGACAAGCAGCACACCGAAGCGTTGGCAAGCTTGAAGGCTGAACTCCAGACTGCCAAGGAGGAGATCGAGAAGGCCCGCGCGTCCAACTCGGAGGCTATTGAGATGGCTCGCTTCGAACTCGAGAAGGAGCATGCTGACGAGGTCGAGAAGCTTCTGGCCTTCAACGGCGAAGTCATCGAGCGCATGAAGAACGAAGGCGCCGATGCCAAGAAGGAATTGGAGGAACTGACCGGTGTTCATACCAAGGCCATTGAAGATATGATGGCGGAACACAGGAGCAACAACAGCCACTTGGAAGACAAGCTTACCCAACAGGCTGCTTCCAACTCTAAGCTCGAAGCCGACCTGAAGACTGCTCAAGAAGCTCTTGAGAAGGCCCAGCAGGAAGTCGAAGAGATTTCCCAGCAACTCGCCCAAGAGAAGACAGAGCGATTCACCGCCCTTGCCGAGCTTGAGGATGCAAGGAACGCCAAGCCTGACACTTCCGAGGCTGACGCACTCAAGAGAGAGCTCGCCACAGCCAAGAAGTTCCACGAGGATGCCCTGGCCAGTGCTGATGCTGAACTCAAGTCAACACAGAGTGAGCTTGAGTCTGCCAAGAGCAATCTGACCGGCGCCCAAGGCCAGGTTTCAACTCTGACAGACGATCTCACGCTGGTTCAGAAGGACCTTGAAGCTTTCAAGGCCGAGGCCGAGGCGAGCAAGAAGACGGCCAATGCTGACTACCAAGATCTCAATGACAGCATGACTGCGCTTGTCGAGGAGGCTACCACCAAGGCCAAGGAGGTCCAAGCGAAGTTGGATGAGACTCTGGCCAAGGTTGAGGATAGTGAGAAGAAGATTGAAGTGCTCGAAGCCCAGATGAAGGTCAAGGATGCCGAGATTGCAGAGGCAAAGGTATGCTCCAACAAGCCATACTCAAGAGTTATAGACTAATTCATAGACAGGCCAACGCTGCAGTAGCCAAGCCTAAGGGACTTGCGGCTAGCAGATTTGCCAACGCAGAGGAGGGCGACGACGCCGCTGCTGCGAAGGACGATGCGGCGGAAGGTGAGGAGATTGATGATCATTCCTCAGTAGCACTTGCTTCGGTGCGAAAAGCCCTTGCATGATGCACCCGCACGATTTCATTTGTATCATGCGGTTCCTGAATGATTAGAGCTAATACATGGTTTACAGATAAGTAAGGCGAGACTGACAGCTAAGCAAATGGATACCCTCGATAGGGAAATGAGGGATCGCAACTTGCAGTGAGTAGCCTATTCAACGCATGCATGAAGATTGATCGAGACTGACCTAAACAGGCTGTTGAAGTCCATCACGGATGTCAAGTCACCAAAACTCGGTGGTGAGCAGCACTATGAGCAGCAGCAATTCGAGCAGCCGCAGTACAGCTAAGCGGAATATGCTATACGATGCAATTCCGTTTTCTGTTGTTACTTTACAATCTAGTTCTTCGTAATACCCGCAGCTTCCTCGCAAGAGTTGCAATTTTGCTTATCGCTTTTATTACACATACACATTATTATCGGCAGGAATCGTTGGAATACGGGGTACAATGAAGGTGATTAGACCGTCGAAGACCTTGGCATGTAACGAAAAAGAGATGGCATGAAGTAGGATGTTGCCTGTGTTTGCGAGTTACATACATGTATGCACGACAGTGTCGGAGAAATGACGATACCCCTGGTTCATACTCATTGATTAAAGTGCCTTGTTGTGATAATAATGCGTTTATTTCGAGGTTGCTGAAGTGGCTTACACTCCGGATTTGTTATTGTACGCTGGTGTATATTTCGAACCGCCCAATACTCGTATAAAATCCCACTGATGCGTATGTACCAATACCTACCTGGGGGGTTATTTTAGAATCTAGTTGGACAATCCGTCAGTACAATGCCCCAGTAGTAGCTATACATGACAAGTCTTTGCCAATGGCCAATTATGCCGAACAATTCTACCAAGAGCGGAGACAACGACTATCTCATGCATCTGGCTGAGACGTGATGACGTTCACGTGGGTGCAATGTTGAGTGAGCTTGAGTTGTCCCCTCACATCATTAAAATACCTCCATTGCGAGCTCAACATTTTTGAAGCACGAGAAAATTGACCGTCGTACAATAATAGACTCGTTACACAATCAGATCAGCACGAATAAAGGTCTGCGTGATACCTATATACCTATTCAAGCCCCCCGCAGCTTGTGCTTGTCATCATCGTTCTTGATCCTCAGTTCTATTCATTGAAATATGGAAGAATACACCATCCCGAACAAACCTGTTGCTAACAAGGACTCAATCGTGGCCGGTGGTCAATGGCGCTTTACCTTGATCAATGATATTGTTCTTCGATACGAATGGTCTGAAGATGGCGTCTTCGAGGATCGACCATCAACCTTTGCTCTCAATCGAGAATTTCCTACTCCGAAATTCACAGTCTCGGATACAGACGACCAGCTAGAGATCAGAACAGAATCTTATCAGGTAACATACAACAAGAAGCGTTTCGATCTTTATGGTCTTGTCGTCAGCTTCAGCAACAAGAACACTCTGTGGGGCGCTGACTGGCGATATGGCGAGACGCCCCAGAACCTTGGAGGTACGGCAAGGACGCTTGACGAGGTTAATGGACGCTGCGAGCTTGAGCCTGGTATTCTATCTAGGGCTGGCTATTCGGTCCTCGACGATAGCCAGTCTATGCTGTTCGAGTCTAATGGACTTACAGCACCTAGAAGACCTGGGGATCGCATCGATGGGTATCTCTTTTCCTATGGATACGATTATAAAGGCGCTATGAAGTCTTTCTTTGCCATCTCTGGAAAGCAGCCACTTCTCCCACGATGGGCGCTGGGCAACTGGTGGAGTCGATACTATCCATACACTGACGAGGAGTATCTGAAGCTTATGGACAAGTTTGAGGCCGAATCGGTCCCGCTGTCGGTTGCTGTTATCGACATGGACTGGCATCAAGTCAAAGGCGATCACATACCTCATGCTGGCTGGACAGGCTATACGTGGAACAAAGAGCTCTTCAAGGATCCCAAAGCATTTACGAAGGCTCTGCACGATAAGAAGCTTAAGGTGACTCTCAACGATCATCCCCACGCTGGCGTCCATCACCATGAGGATCAGTACGAGGCAATGGCTAAGGATTTGGGGCACGACACTTCTGCCAAAGCGCCGATTCTCTTCAACCCTGTCGACCCAAAGTTCATGCACTCATATCTCAACACGCTTCATCGCAGCCTTGAGAAGGACGGGTGTGATTTCTGGTGGGTTGACTGGCAGCAAGGACCCTATAGTCGAGTACGTGGTCTAGATCCCCTGTGGCTTCTTAACCATTACCATTTCCTCGATCACGAGAAGGAAAACGGTGTGGGAAAGGCCATCATCTTCTCGCGCTTTGGAGGGCCAGGCAGCCATCGTTATCCCGTTGGATTCTCGGGCGACAGCATCATGACGTGGGAGTCGCTCGAGTTTCAGCCCGAGTTTACTGCTACAGCGTCCAACATTGGCTATGGATGGTGGAGCCACGACATTGGTGGTCATATGGGAGGCTATCGCGACGATGAGCTGGCTACTCGATGGCTGCAATTAGGTGTCTTCTCACCCATCATGCGACTTCATTCACAGAACGGCTTGTTCACCTCTAAAGAGCCCTGGCTGTATCGACCAGAGTTTACAAAGGTGATGAAAAAGTTCCTTCAGTTCCGCCATCGCCTTATCCCTTACCTCTACACAGCGAATTGTGCCAGTAGGGAAGTTGATGAACCGGTGGTCCAGCCTCTTTACTGGAAATACCCTGAAAGAGACGAGGCCTACGGTAAACCTAACCAGTATTACTTTGGCTCGGAGCTAGTGGTTGCACCTATTGTGAAACCTCGCGATAAGAGGACGAATCATGGTGTTGTTGACGTTTGGGTGCCTCCTGGCCGCCATATTGATCTTTTCACTGGTGTGATCTATGATGGCGATCGTGAGATCACAATGCATCGAAGCGTCAAGAGTTTGCCTGTTCTTGCACCTGAGGGAGCTATTGTTCCTCTCGACAGAGACCTGACTCCAAGGAATGGGGGTGACAACCCTACTGATATTGAAGTTCTGGTTGTCGTAGGCGATGATGGGCAGTTCACCATCAGGGAGGACTCTGGGGACAGCAAGACTCACTCTTCGGAGCAAACCTCCATCAAGCCCTATCGCCTTGATTATAACCAGAAAGCCGGCAACTTGCAGGTTGAAGCTGGGGACAAGGAATGGATTTTCAAGTTTGTGTCCTTGTTGAAGGTGCCGACAGGCTTTAAGGTATGGGCATCTAAGGGGGCTACCGATAGGGAAAATGGGACTTCTCTTGAAGTTGAGACAAGCATCGATGATTACCCCGATGTTCCTGGTCTGGTGGTCAAGGTTCCTCAACTTACTGGCGGGCTTGACCGGGTCGTTATTGAGCTCGGTGAAACTCCCCAGTTGAGCGTGCTCGATCCTTTAAAGCGTATCCAGGATCTTATCCTCGATTACCAGATGGATATGTGGACCAAGGAGAAGCTCTGGGGAGTTGTCAAGACGTCTCAACCTACGGCGGTGAAGATTGGACGACTGATGAGCCTGGGCTTAGACGAGGAGCTACTTGGACCGATTACAGAATTGCTCCTGGCTGATAGTCGATATAATTTCTCTTCCTGATAGAAAGCGGGTGCTTGCGTGGGGCAACCTCTCCATAGCTCTCAAGGTCATCTATACAAACTTGTCGCTTTGAAGATGTCCTTTCTCCCATTTTCCGGTGTTGGTCAAAGTGAGATTAGTCTGGAACGACGTGTTCTCACTGCAGAAGGGTATAAAATACAAATATGGGGGATTCACAAGTTGTCACCGACCTGGCGACTGATCAGGCGCTTCGCGGCCCAACCTACGGCGAAAGTGTAGACTATTCCTCCCCGTTCCAGCTCGCCACCACGGCCCGGTCCGGACATGTGAGTGATGATAAGCGGGTTCTTTATTTCAGTGTAAACGTCGCGTGGGCCACAGTGTATAGAGTGCAGTAATAATTGAGAAGTTATTTTATAATGTGAAGCAAATGAAACGAATCTATCGCATGTATTATATCTATTAATAAAAGTTCATATCAAGCCCAATCTTAACAGGAATCAAGGCGATTTGTCCAGTGGAACTCGGATCTAAGAGACCCATATTGGATATCGAAAGTCGTCGATGCCTCATTGGCATTAATGTTGATATTGGTCGTGTAGTGCGTATAGTTCGGGCTTGCTTTGGCCTTCACCACTTTCATCTGAGATGGCTGGATAGAGATCCGCGGCAGCAAAGCTCCCGGCTGCGAAATCTTGTGAGCCATTTGAATGACTGGGGCCTGGTTCTTGACGATAGCATCATTTCGAACAGCGGCCTCAATGGTAACGGTGAGGTTGCCCTCATGAACATTGCTGTCGAGACAAGACTTGGATTGCACAAAGAGAAGCTTGTCCTGGAGGGGATAACCGCCGCCTTGGTTGTTTAAAACAACGTCTTTGGCCTTGCCTGCCTGAAGATGGATGTCGAATGCTTGGAGGCCTGCTGAGGCGTCAAATTCGGTAGCGAACTGGTACCAAGTGAAGACTTCGTCGAAGAAGCCAAATGATTGACCGCCGCCTAGCATACGACTAGCCTTGACTGTGGTGCGTTTATTATTCTTAGTCAGAACACTCAAAGAAACTTGAAGTGTATCGGGATCGCGGCCAGTGCTTTTGCTTGTTCGAACTCGAACTTTGCCCTCAAAAGCAATGCGCGATGGCTTAGCGGCAGGTTCCAGCTTGTCGACGTAGGGCTTAACGTCGACGAGCTCAATCGGCTCACTCAGCTGGACAGCAGAGGGGACTGTATCGATAAGGCGCTCGAACACAGTCGCGCAAGTCTTTTGGAAGGTCTGAGGGTCTTTCATCTTAGTCATGGTAACGTTCTTATCAGATCCGAAGATGCGTTTGTCCGAGTTTGTGGTTTCGTTGCGGCCAAAGACGAGCGGGTTCGCACCGTTACTCGAGAGGTATTCCTTGACGACCACATTGTCGAATTCAGTGGAAGTACTGTCGAACTTGGGCTTGTTGGAGGGAGAAGGCTTTCCTCCTGCAATCTGAGGGTTCTCAGTACTGTGAACACCTCCGACGGTATGACCACAGGCCACCAGAGCAATCATCTCCTGCTGAGTGAACCCAGCCTTTTTGAAAGCCGCCATAGCACTGTTCAGCTTATGTTCGGGCTTGGGCACACCAGGTATTCCCGCCTGTGTCGCATCGATACGTCCCATACGAAGCGGAACTTTTTGGCCACCGCAACTGGCAACGGATGCGACAAGACTCAAAGCCAGCATATCCGCACCGCTCGAGCGAGGAGAGACAAACTCGTGCAGTTCTGACAGAGTATGGTTGAAAGCCGCGCCCTTGTTCTCGTCGCGATGCGTTTCGAACATAATTGAGGCATCGAGGCCACCGGTGCCTTTGGCTTTGTCGTGGGTAATAGTATCGTGGAAAACAGTCCTGATCCATTCTGCTGCGAGTTGTCTCCCGAGTTCGTTAGAGTTGAAGCCGCAAGGTACGACCACTATAAGATGTTAGAAGAGGCAATGGGCGATGAGACTGGATAAGCTTACAATCTGTAAAGCCGAATCGAATGGTGCCACTCTGCATAGCATACAAGTCCTCCAAGAAATCAGTCTTGGCTGGCCAAACATACTTAGCTTGTGCGTGGGCTGCCAAAAAGCACCACAGGCTTGTAGTTTCGAGAAGTCTCATTATGAAGAAACGAATGGAAGGAAGAGAAACAAAGAACGGAGCAGCCTACTGGCAATAGACTCACACTTGAGAGGAGGTCTAAGTGCTCAAAAAATACAGCTAAGAAATGGAATAGTCTGATGTGTATATTATAGATATAGAGACATAGATTATATATTATATCACCCCAGCGGTTATCAAGGGGATGTCCGGAATACGGCTCGCAGTGGGGCCTTTCTAACAAACACTAGCATCGAAGATCCTCTCATCTCTCATGAAAAACCGAAACCGAGAGAAGTTCGCGAACTTCAAGGCCGTGCAGGTGATGCACCTTCTTGGCCAGGTCCTGTAATTATTCAATCGACGGGCCGTAGCGAGGTTGAAGCCAGGGTCTGGAACGTCCCTGCTCGGAACTAGCCAATTACAAGACAGATAACACTAATCCAGACGCATCTAAAGCAATACGAGGTTCTAATTATACTTACCGAGGCTTCTCCCCTTGCATCGTATAATTATCTGCAGGGTCCAGTTGCGCAGGGTCCTCTTGATAACACTAAGGGAAAAATGCTTTCCCCCCACATGCCTATATATCTATCACAACACAGACCTCACTATTCGCATGCAGCTTTCGTGTAGCATCCAGCATTTGGAATTGCTGCTCGTATTGCGG
Source organism: Fusarium stilboides (assembly GCA_014822085.1). Taxonomy (NCBI): domain Eukaryota; kingdom Fungi; phylum Ascomycota; class Sordariomycetes; order Hypocreales; family Nectriaceae; genus Fusarium; species Fusarium stilboides. The sequence continues at coordinate 42,362 of JAASAY010000145.1, forward strand.
GGCCTAGATCTTGAATCAAATGTAGCTCTAGTCACTTGAAGAGTTGTCACAGGATCGTTTTCATGAAGGTAATGCGATCCTAGCGTACTGTAAAGGTCTTACCACCTCTTGACGATCCTACAAACTTGCTCCCCTTGAGTGCTGTAGGTCTGTACATCTCCAAACTTAGCCATGTTGCTCAGGCAGAACAGAGATTGAGACTGAAACAAGCTGGCCTACTGCCAACATCTCAAGGCCCAACCAAATTTTCCACAGCTTGGATTGCCGGGGAAATATTGCTTGTATATCATGCATTGCATTTTGTGAATGGCCTAGATTTGGTGGCTTTCTTCTATCTCGTCCAGTAGAATTCTCTTCGCAATCTAAAGTGCCGGCTTGCCCTATAACCAAGCGTTCCCAGCCCAATTCTATTTTCGTATGTTAGTGACCATGAAAGCATGTCACAAGTCCAATACTTTCGTGTGGTCTGGTCTGCCAGACCATGTTCGTTTCGATCAGAGAATCGCCAGTGTCTCCTCAATGGGCAGCTTCTTGGGCCTCTCGGGATGAGAAGCTTGCTTATCTCCGTAGTTCAGGTGAGCTTCCAGTTTGTAGTACTCAGGAAACACCGGCAAACCTCTTTATGGCTACCTCGTTGGGCAGGATGGAGTTCATGTGCTGCAGGCTGGCACACACACACTCCAGTTTCGAGCTATCCATAAAGGAATTCGGTGAATACCTGAGCGTGATCATTCTACTCGCTAGTCATATGGCTTGCGTCGCCGTGGGTCTGTCATTAACCGCGCGCTCAGTGATATCGCCCGCCTGATCGAACAGCAGGTTGTAAAGCCCGCCCACAACATCACTATTTACCCCATGCAGGACGCCCAAGAGGCTTTCCGCTTTGTGAAGTCGGGTGCACAGATGGGTAAGGTTGTGCTCTCAGTTGGAACAGACGAAGAGGTCCACGTGATCCTTCGACTGAAGGGGGTCACGGCCCGAAGTCAACTGCGATCTGATGCCTCATATCTCATCATGGGTGATGTCGGTGGTATCGGACGTTCAGCCACGCACTGGACAGTAGCCCGCGGCGCAAAGAACCTGATCCTATTTTCTCGCAGCGCCGGTGATCTCGACCTCGACCAGAACAAGGTTACCAATGGCGCACTATTCGTCCGCGAACTACGCAAGATGGGCTGCCGAGTGAAGTCTGTCAGCCGTGATATCGCCCTCCCTAGCTCACTCACCACGGCTCTCAGAGCCCTTGAAGACGATGGTTTTGCGCCAGTTCGCGGTGTGATTCAGGGCGCCATATGACTGCGTGATGATATCTTTGAGCAGATGACACTTGATGACTAGCACGGCGGTCTACCATCAGGCTATACGGCCCCTGGAACCTGCACACCAAATTCTCGCAACAAGACTCGCTCGAATTCTTCGTCATGCTGTCATATGTCTCGGGCGTGGTAACAAATCAACGATGCCGCTGGTGGCTCTTACGGGGATGTTATGGCTCGCTGGCGCCAATCCCAAAGTCTACCTGGTGTTGCGATCGACCTCGGCCCCATCTCCGATATAGTCTACGTCCCGACTTCGAGCAAAGTCGCTGAGCGTCTGTGTAAAGATGGCGACTTCTCGATGCTCGACGAGGATATTGTACTTCAGGCTCTCAACGCTGCTGTTTCACACCCAGTCGGTGCTCGTTCCCAGATCATCATCGGCCTCAACTCACCCCCCTGCCATCACTGGGACGTCAATGGCCGTCCACAGCTAGATCACGACGCTCGCTTTACACCTCTATGGCCACACAGTAAAGCCTCAGGTCGACGCGCTGAAGGTGAGAGCACCGGCGACTGGCTTGCCGCGCAGCTCACAAAGGCAACTGATCGCTAGGAGGGAACAGGGCTTATCAGCGCGTCTATTACGGTCAGGCTGATGGATATTTTTATACGCCCTTTGGGAAAATTGATCTTAGCAAGCCCCCAGCACATTTCGGAGTTGATTCGTTGATCGTGATGGAATTGAGGAATATACTTGTCTTACTAGCCGTGGCGGATATTTCCATTCTTAATATTTTACAGGCAGCAAGTCTTGCTGCACTTGCAGGGTTAGGAGCAGAGAAGAGCCGACATTTACAAGATTCCTAGACGAGGGGATAGTAGTGATAGTATAGTGGTATAGAGTAAGACTTGATTATACTCTAGAATGAATTGAATTTGTTTAAGTTTTGTTTATTGAATCACCTGGTATCTTGCTTAGTAGCTTGCTGATCTCTTTGCTGAGGTCGTTAGAAGATAACTGCTTAGACGTGAAAGGCACGATCGTCTATTTTGAATTATGAGAGATCAAGAGACCATTTTTGGTAGTCAAGCTATTAGAGACAATAGCCATTAATAGTATGGGATGGCAAACTTCTGGACTCACTTAACGAATTAAATCAAAGCCTAGTTTCCCGTTGCAAAACTTGTTACTAGACACCTAGTCTATGAAAACCATAGGATACAACATTGTTTCTATAGGTAAAAGTGTAACAGCAAAGTCAAGGCAATCAACCGAATATATAAGAGAAAGCCGGTACAACACAACATAACGGGGTTATATTTTCTCTCAGCATCCATGTACAGATATAGTTCTATATATTCAATTACTTACTAAACTTTGCTTCAACGATACACTTAAGACTCGAATGATATAATAACACCAACAGTGAAACCAAAACGCTCCTTTATTAAGTGATACAGATTAGGGTATAATTATAGTAAGCTATCGTCCTCTATCTCCTCTACTGTATTTGATGATTCTGAAACGGACGCATACGGCCATGAGCCGGTAGTGAGCTCCAGCTGTGACATCCGAGTTTGTATCTGGCGCAGAAAAGTAGACTCAGGTCCTCCAACAGCATGTAAAACGTGCTGAAGCGAGTAAAGAATATCTCCAGAGCCAAGAAGCATACCATTTCCATGAGCAGAAAAGGGCGTGCAGGCAACGATATCCAACATAGCATCCGCTAGTCGAAACACTTTAAGTTCCTAGAGTCATAGACGTTAAACTCAATTTTAAAATTCAAAGGCGCCATTCTGCTTACTATGCCATAGCCATGTGTTTTGATAGCTGCATTCGTCACCATTGAAAAAAGCGAAATCATTTCATGGCCAATCTTGACTGGTAGGAATAGTGAAAAAGCTTCATCGTCGGGGTAGCATGACATTGCAAAATGACGTGCAGTGTATTCCCATAGAATGAGCCTAACCCATTGCCGAGTGACGAATAAATCAACTTTTTGAGCTTCACGAGCGGCTTGGTCATGTGAATCGAGACATAACGCAGCTTGATAAGATACTAGCTTCTGTCTCTCCAGGGGCTGTTGGTTGGAATAGGTTGTCGTTAGATTACTCTCGAGATAAGCGAAGAGTCTGGTTAGAGCTATGAAAGACTGCATGCGGCGGTCGTCTTCCACATCATCATGTGTGTCAGGAAAGGTGTCGATCACTGGGAGCACTGCTGGCATGCCATGCTGTGCACTGTATGTTCTGAGATAAGTATCAGCAACTATGTCGTAGACTCATCCTAGTTTATCTACCTCTCAGTAATCAAAATGAGCCAGTATGCAATTAGACGGAGGTTTCTCTCCTTTTTGTTGAGGTGAGAATACGTTTCCGGATCGCCGAGATGCATAAGCTGGGCATATGTGACAGCTTCTCTTAGGAAAAGACCGGCGGTACGCAGCTTGCTTCCGTTGGCGTGGTAGACATGTAAAAAGAAGGGTATCAAAGCAGAAGCGACTGTGTAGCTCTCACGATAATCATAGAGCTCGCGTAATTGGAGGCACTCGGTAGCGAATTGTGCTGAGGATGGGGTATTTTTGGGTCCAGCATGTTCTGGAAGTCGTAGTTGAGCTATGGTAGCAGCACATAACGCGGCTGCTAGGGCATGAGCTTCGTAGGCATGCTCATCTTGTGTTATTTCAGTGAGAATCTCGTCAGGGTTGACGACCATCCAAATTGAAGATACTGGTTGTTTTGAGATTTCCAGGAACCGTTGATATTCACGAAGCGGTAGTCGATAAGGCGGAAGGGGAGAACTACTGGGCGATTCGATTTGCTTATCAGCGTCAACCCGGGTAGTAAGTTGCGACTGAGACTGAGTATTCTTGATGCTCTTTTGAAACCTCTCGACTCTGTCTCTTGTGGTGGTCCTCGGTCCGCCTTTTGGTCCGCGCTTCTTCCGAGCCCGCAAAGCAGTGCACTCGATACCTCTGACGCGACATTCGTGGCAAGGCTTTCCCTCTTCGCATTTTACACGTCGCAATGCGCATCCATCGCAAGGATTTGCGTTTCTGAGTCTCGAGGTCATGGTGATTTGGCTTGGACAGAGGTGAAGTTGAGGTCACAAAGTGACGATGTTGAGGTTAAGTTTGCCCCACTCGTCACCAGAGTCTGCCATTTGCTGAATCATGCATAGTCCTATGGCATTACACAGCAGATAGGAAAGTGAGATATGATCACACAAGTTTCGAATTCCCAGGGTTTTTTATAATCAATTATGTTCTTTACTACATTGAACCTCTTACTTCCAAGTATTCTCCAAGTAACACTGAAGTATTCTGAAGATCACAAGTTGATCAGAGGCTTAGGAAGTGGGGCCATGTGGCGAAGCTCAGTGCTCAAGAGATTATTGTTTATTGTTTCTGACTCTCGCAACTTACTTAATACTATCCTAAAATCGTATTTCCACAGCAGCCGTAGATTTCAACGCTTGTACTCGATTGGCAGACAACCAATGTCGATGCGCAAGCGTGCAAGAAAGGCATGCATCCCCTGCCACCAACGCAAGCGGAAATGCGACGGCGAGTATCCTTGTGGCACCTGTAGCAGCTACGAATACAACTGCAGTTATGCCGACGACGACACCAATGGCTATGCTCCTCCCCCAGCCAAGCGCGTCAACCGGGCCCCCGGTAGTGGTAGCCCGTCTCAGGTAGAGCAAAGTCCCCGGGAAGCCGATGGCTCGTCGACAAAGAGCCCCACACTCGGGACCGGCGTGTCAACGGCCTCGGCCGGCACTACACCCGCTGGTATCTTTGACGAGCACAAGCCTAGATATGCCGGCGCGTCGGCGGCTATGGCATTCCCGCACGTCTTGGGTGGAGCACTCGGTTCTGATAGCCCTTCCAAGATACACTCGCTCGCTTACAACTTTGGCATCCGTCCCGAGGAGGCTTCTAACACGCATGTCTTGCTAGGGACACTCATCTCGGAGGAGGACCTTGAATTCTTCTCGGGTGTATACTTCTCGGCACTAGCACCTATCGGCGACGTCTTGGATCACAGGATATACGCTCAACGATGTCGGGATTATTACCATGGCTCAGGCAGCTCCATGATCGCCTTTGGTGCCGTGGCAGCTGGCGTCGCCGCTCTCGGATCGTTTCTATCTCCAAACAGACATCCACGCGAGTCTGACCTGGTTCAGTATGCCAAGGTCATTCTCGATGATCCAGCTTCCATGCGCAGGCTGGGCATTGACCACATCATTGCCTGGGGCATGCGAGTGTTCTACCTACGAGCTACAAGTCGCCCTAACAATGCCTGGATTGCGTCTTGCACCATGATGCACTTGTGCGAAGCGGTAGGGTTGCACGAGGATGAAAACATTAAGAAGATGGCATCCGTCGCCGGCGCCGCTGTCGTTGGGCACGATGCAGACCGGCTGAGGCGAATATTCTGGATCTTATGGGCCGGGCACAACTTGTTATCCTATGAGTACGACCGCTCGGCTGTACGGTTTCGGGCCGTGACTTGTCAAGCTATCATCCCGACATCAGGCTCCGTTGCTCATCAGTTCGTACAAATAGCCCAGATCATCCCCGCGCCCAATTCCCCTTTCCGCCTCGAATGTCAACCTTCAACACCTCGGGACGAGATGTTTGAGCGTCTCAAAGCATTGGAAAAGCTCCAATTCACTCATCCATTTTTGGTGGTGACTAAAGCGGACCTTGCATTTTGCTTCTATCGACGTATTTACCAGCTCAAGATGGGTATATCGGACGACATCATTAAGCTCGTCACTGATAGTGGCAACGCTGCAATAGATGCGGCTCAGCAACTAGCTAATCAGGGCCGTCTGTTCTGGAACGTCATTGGTAGTGTCTTCCAGTATACTTGCGTACTGTTGGCCATGGACACTCCGGCCGCTTCTGTTCATATTGCTGCTGCCTTCAAGGGTTTGGAGAATCTCGCCATGGCTGCCGACACAGGACCGACGCGTGAAGCATTGTCCATGGCACGGCATCTACTCAGCCTCCATACAGCAAAGAAGCGAAAGGAGCTTGCCCAGCTGGAAGGTGTCGAGGCGGGCTATCAATTACCCCAGGTGCAGCCGGACTTCGAGGCCAATAACACTGTTCCAGATATGGACTGGGCGGTAGACTGGGAACATTTTCTCGTCGAGCCATATCTATCGATGTTTGGCCCTGACGTCCATCTGCAGTGAAGTAGGGACCGCTGGATTGCTTGACTTGCATTTTGGGATTCTTCAAAGAAGCGCGGCGTTGTGTTGTTTAAACTAATAATAATATACATCTAGACATGATCCATACTTGCTTGGCTCGTCTCCTGTGGCATCTTCTCAGACGTCTTCGACCGACGGCGCTCTACAAAGCAAAAGATCAGAGCAACAACTACCCCCAAACCGGATAGACCAACGCCCATGTAAAATGCCCCCCGGTAGCCTCGCAGAACATTCTTCCCTGCATCATTCAGCTGCGAATCGACCGTACCCGCGAATCCCAGACCGATTGAGATAGAGTAGTTGACAAAGGTGTTGACCAGCGACGCGGCGAGACCCTGGTGTCGCTGCGGCATGGCCCGACTCAGGACGATGGTGGCAGCAGGGAAAGACATATCCATACCCCAGGGAAAGATGATGATTGCTACGAAGGTCTGCGCCCAGTAGGTTTGGTGAACGGGCACTGTTGCAAAAATGATTTCTGCTGTGCAGAAGGCGGTCATAGAGAGAACCATCACGGTTGAAGCACGGAAGTGACTCAAGATCAAACCCGTGGCGACAGCAGCCATTAACCCACTTACGGCGATCGGAACGAACTGCGCAGACGATAAGAGAGCGGTCTGCTCCCTCAGCGTAGTGAGGAAGTTCCATATGTAGTAGACAAAGATGCCGAAGCTGGACCACCCGGCGCTGACACAGGCCAGGGTAAAGAGGGCGTCGATCTCCAGGACTCCGAAGGGGATCAGGGGGTGCCTCACCCTCTTCTCAATGAGGACAAAGGCGACGAACATAATGATGCCGATGATCATGATGATGTATGTGTAAGGTGTCGGCCAACCAACAACAGGACCTTGGTTCCACGCGAAGTTGAAGAGGATCAGGGCGGCCACACCGGTGACGGAGCCCAAGATGTCGACACGCTGCCATACACTGGATCCTTCGTACTCTGGATTGCTTGACGGTGGCGTCGCGGGAATGGCAAAGACACCCAGAAGGGCCAGAAGAAGACACGCGAAGCACATGATCCAATAAGCCCAAGGCCACCAGGCCATTTGAGAGAGCAAGCTGGCGAAAACAGCGCCGACGAGAAAGCCAGTCGGGGCCGTGGCACCGAACAGACAAAAGACCATATTTTGACGCATCCCCGGGTCGTAGCAGCGACCGATGATGGCGACGGCATTAGGCAGCATGAAAGCCGGACCAATACCCTCCATAGCACGGCAGAAAGCGAAGAAGATGGGTCCGCTGTAGACAGCAAAGCCAGCAAGGGCGGACCAGAGGCCGAACCAAGCGAAGCCAGCGACGAAGAACTTCTTGTGGCCGAAGACGTCGCCGAGACGGCCCGCGATGAGGATAAAGGTACCGACAGTGAGGGAGTATCCCGCTGAGAACCAACTCACCGTGCCAGGCTCATTCTCGATGCCGAAGGAGCGGGCAATGATATGCTGGGGCACGATACTCTGGGCGAGGCCGGCTTGAGTGAGGAGCTGAGAAGAGCAGATGACGGCGACAAAGAGGGCTTCGCCTGCAAGGGACTGGGGGCGTTGGACACTGGCTTGGGACTGAGGTTGGTCGTGATGGCCCTCATCTAAGGCTTGGGAGGGTGCTTCCCCATGTGCTGGGGCATCAGAGGATGTGTGGTCATCGCTAGGCGCTGTATTATCTTTTTCTTGTAAAGACATGGTTGCGATTTATCTTGGGTATTGCGGAGTGAGATGTAAGTGATCAGTAGCACTGAAGAGAGCTTTCATCAGCCAGCATGATGGGCATTTTATTCATATGCCCCTACCTTAAGGGAGGCGTAACTACTCCCTCTCGGGGATTTCATCGTCATCGATATTCTCGGAGCTCATTCCTCTAACAGTCCGTTCTATGTTGATAATCACGATTGTGTTGGTAAGCGATGCGGACGTTGCGGCTATTGCGGCTGCTGCGGACATGATCGTCATTTATCGCGATGTTAGGGATGTTAGTGGTGTCGGTGGTGTCAGGTCCTTAGAATCCTGCGTCTGGCTACTGCGGCTGTTGCGGCTGACCTCAGCACGGGCACATCCGCTCCCCCATCACAAGATTTCCTGGGCGAATTAAGTTTGAGGATTCAGACAGACTAGACTAACGAGTGTCTACAAGGTACGGGAACGAGAATCATTGTTCGGCATTTCCAACCCTGGTCCGATGTGAATAGACCGAGAAGAAGCAATTTCAACGCTGAACTTGAAATGCATAAAGGGACAAGCAAGACAGCACCAAACCACCTCTTTCGACTATCATCACAGCTTCATACCATCACAATAATACTCTTGATATTCAACTCAACATCTTAACAAAGAACAGTCGATATGTTCAGATACGCCAGAAACCAGCCAGCCGGCTTCAAAAACGCAATCGAGAGAGTTGCCATTGTCGGTGTAAGTAAACTCTTTTACATGAATTCAATAAACTAACATCCACCTTAGGCTGGAGGCACCATTGGATCACACATCACCGCTGCCCTCCTTCAAACTGGGAAACACACAATCAAGGCCCTTACCCGCAAGGACAGCAGCAACAAACTTCCTGAAGGCGTCCAGGCCGCCCCAGTCGATTACAATGACCAAGCCAGCATTGTAGCCGCCCTCAAGGACCAGCAATTCTTTATCATCACCATGGCTCCCACCGCACCCCGGGACACCCACAGCAAGCTGGTCCAGGCCGCCGCCAAGGCTGGTGTTCCTTATGTCATGCCCAACGGCTACGCTGGCGACATCGAAAGCATCAAGCTCGGCCAGGACACACTACTGGGACCTGTTGCCAAGGCTAACAGGGACGAAATCGAGAGTCTTGGAATGCAGTGGATCACTGTGTGCTCTGGATTCTGGTACGATTACAGCCTGGCAGGTGGTGAGGCACGCTTTGGATTCGACTTTGACAAGCGTTCACTTACACTTTACGACGATGGCAATGTCAAGAACTCAACATCGACCTTGTCGCAGGTTGGCCGGGCCGTTGCCAAGGTTCTGAGCCTCAAAGAGCTTCCTGATGACGAAAATGACAAGAGTCTTACTCTTTCTAGCTTCCTCAACAAGCCCGTCTACCTCAAGAGTTTTGAGCTCAGCCAAAAGGACATGTTTGAAAGCGTCAAGCGTGTCACTGGTACCTCAGATGTTGACTGGACCATCACCCACGAGTCCACCAAGAAGCGGTACGAGGATGGCATGGCACAGGTCAAGACTGGTAACATGGCTGGTTTTAGCAAGTTGTTGTATGCGAGGGCTTTCTACCCTGATGATCCGAGTAACCTTGCCGCCAAGGCGCAGAATGAGCTGCTTGGTCTGCCGGAGGAGAGCCTGGATGAAGCTACCAAGTCTGGTGTAGATTTGGTCAAGGTCTTGCAAGGTCGTGCTGAGCGTATGGCGGCCTAGACACCAGTATGGACGATTAGATGAGCATGAAGACGGGAATCACTTCTGCGGTGGACATGCCAGCGAGCAATATGTACGATCAATGAAAGAATAAAGAACTTAAATTCAGACATATCACCTAAAGACCCAGGTCTATCAGATAGCTCATCTCAAGTATCCGGAGTTTTTACTTGAAGCTGAACCTCCTATGTCTGGGAGCGCCACAGCCCTACGCTCAATCTGATCCCACCTAAGTACAAGATTGTTTCAAAGGTGCCGACGTCCAAAACAAGCATCATCGATTGATCCTGGAGCTGGATTCTGAGGAACAGTTTTGTTGAAGAAGAAGAATAACAATGCTCTGCCGCTCAAGAGTCTAAATAATCGTTATAGTCTTATATACATAACGCAAGCGCTCACTACACCCCTCGACCCATCCGACACGGCTATAGATATTCTTTTCATCGTCCACAAGCGATAGTGCGATAGCTTGGACCTTGTTTTCTCCCCCAGTTGAACTTACTTCGTACGCTCGCAGACACACAATATCTTCGTCCTTGTATGTATCAGGAGTGATGTCGCATATCAGGTCTCCGTCTTCTTCATCCCACTCATCTAGAAGAAGATCAGTTAAAGAAAGCGTAGTGCTCATATATCCGTCCGCATCGACAATTGAACCAAACGAGTCTAGCCTACACAGCGACTGACTGAGCCAGCCAGAGACCCGGATCCTTCCACCTGTCACTTGACCGAAAGGGTCTAATCCACTCAGTTGTATGTCTGCATTTAGTACCTTCATATCGGGGAGGCAGTTATGAAGTGCATGCCCCTCATATCCAGGAAACACAACGCTTCCAATGAAGGAGGCCCAAGACCAAGTTGGAGCTCGATAATCTGGTGGTCTCCGTCCCTGACCCTTCTGCCGTCGCCAGAAAAGTGATCCTGGTAGATCACGAAGCCATAGACCTGCCAAATACTTGTCCTTGGTGCGTTGGTGGACAATATGGGCAAGACCAGAGAGTCCCGGTAAGATATCGGAGGATTTGGTTAAACTACGGCGGGACGCCTCCATAGCGATGAGGTGCCACTGCTTCAAAACCGCGTCCTCGGAAGAAAGATCCTTGATAATCTCCGGGAGAGCGGTCGGAGCTTCAGGTTTGAGTTCTGTGAGACTGCCACTGTTGGACCTTGAACTCGGTGGAAGGCCTGAAGGGTATGACTCCGATGCGACTCCTTCGCGACATTCCCAGAACAGTTCGTGCTTTGTCCAGTGCAGTATCCGGTGGGATAGAGCGCGTTCTTGGAGAGTCCACAGCCGAGAGTTCAGAGGTGCAGATTGGACAACAACCTCCCACTCTGGAACGCTCGGGATCAGTTCAAGCTCGGTATTTTTCTTGTTGAAATCTGGGTGATATAGTCTGCTAGGTGTTGCAGGCATTGGTAATGCGGTTCGCTCAAGAAAACAGCCTTCCGACATATCTTGTGCCCCGGAAGCTGATATAGTGCAATATGCATTGCTGTAAACCTCGGACATCTTTGAGGATTCTACTTGCCAGTCGTGGTCATCATCTTGAATGATGCAAAGAGAGTCAACCCAAAGATAGCGATGCCCAAGGCGACGAGTAATATGTACTGCATCGGCGATGGTTCTTGGGAGTTCGTCACACGAGAAGCTTGGCATTCCGTTGCGAACTTTTTCCTTGACCAACTTATGATGATCCGGCACAACTCCCCAACAATAAGTCAAAACTAAGTAGTCATACTTCCTCCCTGAGCCTAGTACGACACGTACCGTATTTGACTGTTCTGTGCCAACGTCCAGTACCCGAGTCGGCAGAGCCGGGGTTTGTCTTAGTTTATGACATGTATGCTGTTGAGAGCACACTGATAGCCATGAAGCCGCCAGAGAGAGAACCGAATCAGATCCAGCTTGAGGGTGGATTGGATTTGCTAAAGCAGACTAAGTTTGGGTTTCTCACTAAGCAGTTGGGTACTTACTGATATGATCTTGCTGGTTCGCCGTCTTTAATTCTTGCAAATCCCCTACAGTCCAGATTGGACGGGAGTGCATACTGATGCCCGCTCCTAAGATACCTTTTGTGTACAATAGTTCTCCACGGGGCTTGCCATACCGTACTTTCCCCTGAACCTCATAGTCCATTTGTATTACTGCATAGTGAGGCAAAAAGAACACAACAATATCCTTATAGCGCTCCAGCATTTCCTTCTCTGCGTTAGCAGAAGCACAGTGATAGATCAGAACTTGCAGGAAAATGCAACACAGATCGCAGCCATTCCTCGCTGACTCGGCCAAATTCTTGGGACAACGGTGGAGCCTAATTCCACAAGCCTGAGCCTCATTCCCTGAAGCACCTGTGTATTCCATCCAGTAAGGAAAAGCATCATCATTGATGAAAGGTGGCGGCTCACGCAGGGCATCAAAATCGAAGCTCGGGATACAATCTGCTGTTATGAGTCTGCATTGACTGCATCTTCCATCCTGGACGAGATCGGGGCCACGTAATTCCACATTGCTACCCATATTGCGATAGAGTGTGAGGTGTATAGAAGACCTCGCCAAAGTGAGAAGTCGGTGGTACTCTGGATGCCAGGGATGTAGATAGCGAAAGGGGGGGAATCTGCTCTCTAGCTGAGGGGTAAGTTGTGAGATCATTTTTGGCACTTTTGCCCATGTTCAAAAACCCCTCCCCCTTCCCCTATGGGAGGGCTACCCAATCCCTCACCCTTTGGGCTCGAGGTACTTAGTCACGTGCTTCTTCCTCGATCTCGCGATGGCTTCACTCTTAGGGAAGGGCCCTATGGGTCCTCAATTATCTAACAGCCAAAAGGAAAGGGTTAAACTGACTGATGGCCGAAGAGCTATTAGTAGCGTAAATTCCAATGCCCTTATTCTAAAGAGGCAAAGCTGGAAGCTACCTCCGACCACTCCGTTAATGCCACTATCTTGTGTGCAGCTCTGCCTAATCAGTAACCAAGGGGGTGTTTTGGGTTTTCGCGTTGTCTTACGACTAGGAAGCGCAGACAATATCCGGCAGGATGTTTTGAGTGTTGTTCCAGACCTGGGTCGAGTCAACAACGAACAAAGCACTAATATACCAAGTAATCCTATAACCCTGGAGGTCCTTCATCTTGCCATACCAGTCGTCAGCAATGTCTTTGTTGGGAGGCTGTATGAATTTAAAATACCCCAAATCCACCCTGCCCAAACATCATGCAACTAGATCAGTATCAAGGTGAAATCACTCTCCAGCGGCCAGTCCAGGACCATTAGATTGATATTGAAACCAATAGGCGGACTCCATAGCTTTCCTATATAATCGACCGTTTTACAAGCATGGCTGATAGGCTGCATATGTTCTTGGACAAACGTTTGATAAGTTTATCTAAAAGTTATCCTCTATGTGTATGTTTCACCTATTCCTATTATTTCTATAATTATATCCCTTTCTTATTATTACACAAATAAGGCAGAGGACCTAGCCTTGGGATCTCTTAACAGTCCTCAATTCTTAGAATACTTACTAGGAGTATTAGAAAATACATCCTCCGTCTCCCATATTTAACACATCCTGCTTATACCTATTCACAAAACTTATGATAGTCTGACGAGGCAAGTTTGTTAAATTCAGTAGCTTGAATGGTATGAATTTTAGCAACTCACATGGGCATAAAATCTTGTTAAACAATCCTTTTCTCTGTCCTTTGTTAATATATAATACATCTCAGAGTGTGCTTGAAATTGTAGACACCAGGATCTCCTGGAAATGATCTGGGATTGTCTCTCATCATCTCCACTTGTTGTATTCTCAATATGGAAGTACAACAGTGACGCTAAAATCTTATGGGGGTAGCCAAGCCGTGCCAAGCAACCAAGTAGTGTCTATCCATGTAATCCCTCAGTTGTCTGAAAACCCAACTCAATCACCACATCTAGACATCTTTTCAGACTCATAAGTATTTACTTTCAGTCCGAGAATCAACCATGGCAAAGACTCTTGAGCAATATCATCTCAAGCCTACTCCACACTGTCCAAACAACGTATTTCCAGTACTAGTCTATCGAGGGGTGCTTCCAGAGCCAGTTGACGAAGTTAGCGCAACTAGAATACTCGAGATGAATGGCTGGGAGAAGAAGGTAATTATGCAAAACGTCTGCCAAGTTATAGAACAAGAACTGATAGTGACAGGGAACCTGGGGAACCATAACTGTTAAGCATTATCACCCAAACACCCATGAATGCTACGGTACGTCAACGAGCCTCACATCGCAACCATTAGCGCCTCGAATGATTTAACACAACCAGGAGTTATCCAAGGAGAATCGGAACTGATATTTGGCGCTGGCGGTGCTGATGACCCAGAACTCGGCGTCAAAGTCCTGGTTCGTGTTGGGGATGTCATCGTGGTTCCAGCAGGCGTCGCTCATGCTTCGGTAGATGAGGATGATAAATCCAAGGACGAGAGTGAATGGTATCGATATATCGGGGTCTATCCTGTAGGACTTCCTCAATATCGGTTCGATTTAGCGACGGAGCCTCTGAGCGAGAAGAGCGATCTTGTAGAAGAAAGTAGGAAGGTTCCGATTCCTCAGGATCCTGTATCTGGGAATGGAGGGCCTCTTGCTCGCATTTGGGCTGCTGCACAAAAGTCTGGGCAGTGAGAGAATTTGGCAAGTATGTTAGATGAAGTGTTGTTACTAAATAAGGATATTACAAACCAGTCCTTACAAGAGCCTTAAATTGCATTTAGTCCTATTTGAGTATCTAGCCAGGCTCTAAGCACTTAAATTCTCGTCGTATATATTTTTTATTATTAACTTAGAACTAGTTAGTTACTATGCTATACCGCCTTGTAAAACAATAGGAGTTAAGCACATGGGATTTTAAGTTACTTTATGCTGAGTTATTAATTGTAGTAGTTAATTTGCTAATTACTTATAATATATGCAGCCTGGCTAGTAGAGCGGAGTGCTTTCAAAGGTTTGCAGGTTAAACTAATTATACACCTACTCTGACTGTAAGAACCACTTTGAGAAAGTTGTTTAGAATGCGCGAGCACGAAAAATCGGGTCATGAACTTAGTCGATGATAAGTGACCGACAACCATCGAACCAGCTCATCCCCTGTGGCTTAGTTGGCTAAAGCGTCCGACTGTTATTCATAGACAATCGGGAGATCGGAAGTTCGAGCCTTCCCGGGGGAGAGATCCTTATCTTTTGCATCTTAAGATAATTCTTGCTTTCTTTTTTGCCCTTGTTACAAAAGTTACCATGTGTTGGTCAATGTATTGCGATCTCATAGCGACTTTGCGGTTGAGATCAAGGGTTGATTTTGACTTGCAAGGGGATAAGCTAGGTATTTTGGTGCAGTTGCTTGACTTGTCTAGTACATATGTATGTGAGACTGTATAAAGATTATATACATGCTTGCTTGCGGTGTATATATTGAATATGTTTTTTGCTTCTCTAATGCCACACTATCAAAGTACTAGCTTTAGAGTTTGTAGTAGATAGCAACGACAGTGTCGTGGTTGTTTTATCACTAAGAGCTGAGTCTGGGGTAGACAGGTTTTACAGTAGGATTTCCCCAACAGACGAACGCTGATATAACTCCACCTCAAACCTCGAAAACCCTTGGCATGTCAAACTTTCTGGGGACAGTTTGCTTGACTGCCCATGGCTGGCTTAATGATGACAGTGTCCCCAAGGCTCTGCGGACCTTCAGAAAGTTCCAGCAAATTTGTAATGATTTTCTCCAGACTTGATGTTTGGCGAAGCAAGCTATCCGAGACCCTTGTTGTTTGCAAACACGGCCACATCCGAGTAAGGCTCACTGAATATCTCGATGTCAAAATTGACGCAATACGCAATATGAATATGCGTATATCGTACAAGAAAGGTTATTGACAGCGACGGAAACGAGAACACCGTCAGGCTATGCCCAGGTCAATCCCGTCCTCTCCAACCTTTATTCATGATGCATCGGGGGCACAGCCAGAGCTAAACCAAAACCGATGTCTACCCGCCGCTCTGATCTGTACGAGAAACGAGGAGCGAATAAGCAGATAGCTGTGACTTGGCCAATTTCTTTTTCTTGTGGAGACATTCAGCGCGGGCAAAGAACAGACCGGAATTAAATTGACCAACGAGAGAAGTCGCTGATTTCTTCAAGACAGGGGCAATCCCTAAGCCTAACTCAATCTGTCGATTTCCAGCGCTGTAGGGCTGTTAGAGGTCTGGGAGCTTACGGCTGTGGCTGCGCCTTGCAGTAGAAGATGCGCAATCTGCACGATTGGGTTTTATCTAGGCAGGGCAGAATAATGAATCAAAGCAATTGAACTACATGGAGTTGGAGTCTTGAAGTTATTATATAAGGTTTCTGTGTTCCATCTCAATCATGGCGTGTTCTCAGAGAGCAAGACGCTTTGGAAGCATCAACAAGACTTTGTGTTCCTTCTCACTTATTACACTCGATATACAATGGCAAATCCTACCAAGGACAACCTCTATGGCTATGATGCTAACAAACTTCTTCCTATTATTGCAGCGATTGTGATTGGAATATCACTTATCGGCCATACCATTCAAAACAGGTGAGCTACGTTTGACCTCGAACTCAGAGTGAACACCCAGACTAACTCAAGTTCAGTCGGTACAAGTTTTGGAGGGTGACCTTCTTTATGTTCTATGCCGGCCTATTCTTCTGCTTCGGTTGGGTCATAAGAGCCATCTCTGTGCGCAAGCCCGACAGTCTCCCGTTGTATATGATCTCGACCATCTTCATCTACCTCGCCCCGCCCATCTACTCGGCCGCCGAATACAACACTCTCGGCCGATTGATGCACTACCTACCCATGCACTCCATCATCAACCCGAACCGAGTCGTCTACATCTTTGTCTTTCTGGGTTCCCTCGTCGAGGTTCTCACTGCCATTGGTGCCTCCTGGATTGCAGCGGGTAATGGCAGACAGGATCAAGACCGATTGACCCAGGGTGCAACCTTCATGGCCGTCGCTGTTATTTTACAAGCACTAGTCGAGGTTGGCTTTATTGTCATGGTCGGCATCCTTCATCACCGATCCTCTAAGGCCAATATGCTGCCCTCTAACGTCAAGACGTTGTTCATCATGCTCTACGGCACGTCAATCCTCATTATCATCCGCTGCGTCTTCCGCGCTGTGGAGACTTTCGAACTGAGGGACATTCTTGCGAGTAACAGAGATAATACTGTACTTATGAAGCGAGAGTGGCCTTTCTACGTGCTAGAAGCCATTCCTGTTGCTCTGTACACGTACTGGCTCAACATCATACACCCCGGACGATATCTACCCCACGACCAGCGACAGTATCTCGACTTTGATGGCAAGACTGAGCGTATGGGACCTGGCTGGATTCACAAGCGACACTGGGTCATGTTCATCGCTGACCCGTTCGACTTCATTGGGATGTTGACCATGGAGAAGAGAGACGCTTATTATCTTCAACCGAGCGAGTGGCCCGAAGTGGACAACTGCTTTGCTCAGGGCAGGGGCTCAAACGCCAAGCCGGCCAAATACACAGCGATCTCCAAGAACGACTCCAATGAACCCCGTGTCTGATGTAATGCAACCGGGGAGGGGAGGGGAGCTTGCTCAAGGATAAAGCCGCGGAAGGGAGCGAGAATACTTGTATTAAGGCTATATGTCTGCCTTTACTTTTGTTTTGCCTGTTGATTTAGCGTGCTTATGCGAGATAGACTTGAAGATACCTTATTTCCACTCATAACAATCACATGCACGTGTTTACATTGAAGTGATAGGCAAGACAAGACAATCACAGAATAAGCATAGAATTAGACTCGCCCCAAAATAGACTCGTGCTTGGCTTCAAAATTGGGGGATTAAATTCTGGCCTCCAAAAAGATCAGGTCAGCGGCGTGTTTGGGGGCCCTAAACTCGGGATGATCGGTGACTTCATTGCCCGATGCGGCCCCACAGTAATCCTAAAGCCCTGCAGTGCCGTTACGCAATTCCCGGCTATGACGTATGTTTTGGATTTTGACAGAATCTTGCTTGGCCAACGGAGTGGAAAAAGGGCCCCGTCGTCGCCGAGACGTCATTCCTCATCACAACTAGAGACGCCTAATTCTGACAACGCTGATACGGTGTAATCCAGTGAATTACAGTGGCCTACTCCGTACTTAACCCCTGAAATGATAAGAGATCGCCCAGAGTCTTGGTCTACCGTTGCATCGAATCAATGGTTCACGTCAGAGCCTGCTTTCCCGCTTCTGATCATGCTATCTTAGCTGCTTTAAATGCACCCATCTTCGCGTTGGAATTAAACTTTGCCACTGAAATGGGCCTTTTCATCTTCCGATCTTCCACCCAATTTCCATTTTCTTCCTAGAACGCTCCGGTCTAGTTTAGCTTAATCTATTTGCTCCTAGACCTCCTCTCGACCCATTTCATTTCTGCTCTTCCCCTTCTTCTCCATCATCTGTCATCGCAGTCAGTCAACATCAACAAACACTTCAATTTAACGTCTCGACGCTATTCAAGATGCCTGAAGTGAGAAGGGGCAGTCTTGCGCCTGTATCCGAATCGGCACTCTCATCAACAGATGCTGCCGGATCTCCCGGCCTCGTGAGCCCGACCCGTCCGTCACAGTCCCACCAATCTTCCAACGACCGCGGCGTGCGCTTCAATGTTCCTGAATCAACTTCACCGACATCACCCCAAGCACGAGATCCTCTAGATTCAGCTTTTGCAGAATTACCTCGACGAACATCTGAGGGTGCTAGACGAACTTCGGATCTGCCAAGAAGGAGCTCTGATGCTCCTAGACGGAGTCTATCATACGCCCAGCGACCTCAAGCTGAAGCATACTACGATTCCCGAGCTGCTACTCAAAAAGAATATCGACGACGAGCGACGACTCTTCTAGAATACTACGATGACAACCCTCAACTCTTACCACAGCTTCCATTTACTTGGCACCATGGTTGGAAGCGTTGGCGACTCTTCATTTTCGCCTTTTTAGTCTTCGTCGACGCATCCGCCGTACCGATTGCGCTCTACTACGGTCTCAAATATGCCGGTGATGTTGAGGGTTACATCATTTTTGCTGTCGTGACAACGATTTGGGGTGGTCCCACGTATCTCGAGTTCGGCATCCGCACGCTCCGATTGATCAAGGTGGATAGGTTCTACCGGCCCCTGGGAACGAATTACCGATGGTGTTTCGATATGCTGACGTATTCGTCCTCACTCACTATCTTTGTTGTTACTGCACTCTTTATTATTGGCAGTGCTCCTCACAAAGTATGGTTGAGGGTACTGTGTATGCCGGCTCCGGCGATCCTGTACTGCTACGGCGGTACTCTTTTCCTCATCACTCTTTATCACCAGATGGGCTGGCCTGCACCCTTCCGGATCAGCTCTACCGCCAAGGGAGAAAAGGTATGTGTGAAACTCAAGTCCATCAATTGTTCTTATACTAATCATTTTCTAGGTTCTGCCAGGAGTTTACTACTTTATCGAAGATGTTGCCGCGGTTAATGCCCTTGGTGGTCGCCCATTCCGTGAGGCTTTAGCCGCTCGTTACAAGGCCAGCCCTCGCTTCCGACAAATGGTTTACAAGCAATCTTGGTTCTGGTCCGTTCCAGCACTGGTCCTCGCCATCCCTCTGACTGTCATATCCGTTATCCCCCAAGTCCCCGCGACTGGCGCTTACGGTGTCGCCTGGGCAGTACCCTTCCTGTGGGCTGCCATCTGGGGTGTCATTACTATCCATTGGTGCAAGAAAGATATGAAGCGAGAGCGGGAAGAATGGGAGCTCGGTGTTGACCCCGAGAAGGAGCTTAAGAAGAAGGGGTCTTCTTCTATCGAGACAGCCTAGATGTGGTGATGTGGTGATGTGGCGATTGATGTTGGTGGTGATTAAAAGCGAGCATGACGGCAAACACAGTACATGGCCTTGGGCGTTTAGGAGATGGAAGCGACACACATTAATGATTATACACGACCAGAATGAAGTGTAGCTACGGCGTATCTATGATATTATCCCATCACATATCTGTACATTAGCAATGATAGTACATAAACATGAAGCAAAGATATTCTCATCAACCAATTTGAAAAAGTTGCTCTCTTCGCCCCTATCACCCAACGGGGGCTTTCCTGATACCACCACCATTAGCATGACGCGTGTCTGTCTGTCACAACAACCACACATCTTACTGTTCAGCATGTCACCGTCATCTCAGCACAGCCTCAGTCTCAGCATCATAGCCGTTGCTGGTTCGGCAAGTAGATTAGTTCGGTAGATCTGTCGGAGAAAAGGTTAAGTTTCCGTAGGGAGTGACATTGGGAACGGATCATGTGGAAGTCTCCTGATTTGTGCTTCCGATGAAGCCGAAGTGTTGATCCTGTGTTGTGATGTTCTTGACAGGACCCTTTTTTGCAAGGTTGTATTGTCAAGATGATTTAAAGTTGGCGGAACTCTCGGTCGGCTTGTGATTGAGCGAAGTCAGGTGCACTCCATGAACATCCTTCGGTGAGAGCAGGCTGGGTTATGCGAATGCGAGCTGGTATAATCAAGATCAACCAACCCAATGTCATCTGATTTCCTAGATGCAAGTCTCCCCCGTGATTCTGACAAACTCGCCCTCCAAGTCCTTCCATACCTTATCCACAATTCCCTCTTCTCGATACCCATCCAGTAACTTCATCACCTCATCCGATGCACTCTCTCCATCCCAATCAACACTATAGACACCACTTCCCTTACTCCCATCCGCGCCAACCGCAACTTCAGCACCTTTAATACCATTACCGCTCTGACCCTGTTGATCAGGAAACCGCCCGCTCAGACATAACCACGCATGTCTCTCCCCACACTCCTCCTTGTCAAGCCACTTGCGCCTCAGAGTCATACTAAGCCGGAACCAGTGCTTCATAACCAGCATCATGATCCCATCGTCACTCCTAATAAGATCCGTGTCTACAGAACCGGGGAAGTTGTGGATGAAGGATACTTCTGGTGCTTGACGTGCCAGAGCCTCAAGTGAGAGCGTCAGGGCAGAGCACAAGTGTCCCCGGGCGTGGTGGATGCTGGTGAAGGGCATGTTGCGGCTGGCAATGTCGTCGGGGAAGAGTTTGCCTTCTTTGGTACCAGCCATGACTGTTACTACACGACGAAGGGAAGAAGCGTTCTTCAGGAGAGGGAGGAGGTTGAGTGTTAGACGGGCGCGGGAGTAGTGCGTGAGGCCGGTGATCATGGGAAGGCCTTCTGCGGTATCTGACGAGTGAGTTAATGTAAGTACTGACTGATTGTATAGATAACTTACCAACACCAATCTTGAGTGTCCCTTGACTCATGAACAGTACGTTGACAGCCGTCTCCTTGCTTTTGATGTCTCGACACACTTCGTCGGCATTCTTCAACAAGCTCATATCCCTCTTGATGAACACATAGCTTCCCTCGGCGTTTAGTTCCTTCAACTCATTCTGCAGCCGATCGCCCGCTTCCTGAGAACGTCCAATGAAGTAGATCTTTGGTCGAGTAGTATGTTTGGCGAATGCTTTGAGGGCTGTTTCGCCAATACCCGCTGTTGCACCGGCGAAGACGGCGATGAGACCAGCTGGGAGTGCTGAGGCGGCAGAAGCGTTGGCTTGTTGAACTTCAGAGTAGGTTACCATCTTTACTTGCTGTATCCAAGAGGAGTACGGCTTCTAGCAAAGAACACATCATTACAAATGGTAGCCATCATTGTCTTTATACTTGACTCTCAACTCACAGTTCATCGGCGGGCGGCATAACATTGGCTGCGATCCACTTCACAGGTGCAATAGACGCCGACATGAATACGAAAATTGGTTAGCGCCGGGACCTGGCGGGGCATCCCGCTCCGCGATTAACGGCATGAATGCGAGTGCGAGCTCCGTGCCCCTTTACATTGTTAGCCCGGGACCCGATCAGGACTGATTCGTGTGAAATGACGTCCATGACTCTGAAGTTTTGCTCTGAAATGGTCGCGATACGCCCTCATTCCGATGACGTGCATGTCTCAATCCTCAGCAGAAACACTCAAGTCAGAATCGTAACAAGTAAGGCCAAAGCCGAATATATTCAGGCAAGTAAATTAGATATGCAAAGACTCATACGCTGTCTCGGTAACTGCAGCCCACTGCTCGCATCAATACCCACGCTATCCCTTATGATGCACCCCCATGTATCAAAATATTGCATCAGAAAAAAGTACATAGAAAAAACGCCGTATCCTCAAGCCTGACTAAAACCAGGCGTTTGATGCCATGTTTGTTGTCTGCCAGCCGTTGGTACAAAGGAAGCCAATATATAGTACGGTACAACAAAGGAAATGTGTTTCGGATAGGATATGTCCATGTCTGATCTCGTATCGTCTCATCGTTGATCGGCCACGTCGATAGGCCGCACCATGCATTATGAATACCGCTCATGAAAAGTTACAAGTCCTCCAAGACGAAGATATAATGTCGTGATCCCCTTTTGCAACAACCCATCATCTACTCGCAAGCATCCTCATACAATCCATCTGTCCCATACACCCACGATTTATTGCTCTGGGCGGGGAGGCTCGGTCTGCCATCCGTTGAGGTACGCCATCAGTCCTACGCCAAACAGAACAACTCCGAGCATAGAAGCATAAGGTAGCCCGGCGTGCAGGCGCTGATCCTGCCCACGTAGACCCTTCTGACTCGAAGGTGTGATAGTGTTGGCCCGAGACAATGTCGGCGCGTCTGACGTTTCTTCGCTGGTGGCAGGGACAACAGCCTCCGGTTCTCCAGTGGCACTCTTAGGAGCCCCGGAGTTGGCGTTGGCCTCACCGACAACAGCACCATCGGTTTCTGCGTCTCTCTTCCTTGATCTTGACCGGGCCCTCTTTTCTGCTGCTTCACGTAGTGCTTCCTCGGCACGAAGTTGAACCACCATCTCGGCCAGTGTTTTTCTATCGGTGTCTCGTTCCGATTCAGCAGTTTCACAACGCTGCCTCCATTCATCCATCTGCTCCTTCATGCCCCGCATCTGGCTCTCCATCTGGTCGATACGAGTTTGAAGAGCAGTGGCTGTCTCCTGTGCTGTGTCGACAGCAGGAGTTGTGTCCTCAGGGGTCTCCGGCTCAGGGGTCTCAGGGACAGTCTCCTCGTCTTCCGGAACTTCAGTTGCTTCGTCGGAAGATTCCATCTCTCCAGGAATAGCTGATCCATTCATATGAACAGTAGCTGATTCCTCTAATCTCTTCGCCAGCTCTTCCGCTTCCTCCCGCGCAAGTCTCTCCTTTTGCAACAGTTCTTCGAGTTCACGCATCCGCGCGGTCTGCGAATCGATATCTCGCTTAGCGTTGTTCAAAGCCTCGGTGAGCTGAACAATCTGGCTTAAGTTGTCTGGGCGGACAGGCGAGTTTGGTGGGCCCGACTTGGGTCTTTCAGTTGGGCCACGCTTAAGTGAAGGCACATCAGGCTTCTCAGGGAGAGGCTGCTGTGGTGGAGGGGCGGGAGGGTCCGAGAATCGCGCCTTGGGATCGGCACGGAACGGTGTCCCCATACCGTTCACCATAGGCTGATGCTTAGGATGTTCCAGGGCTTCGGGCTTCTCAAGATCTTTAAGGTCGTCCTTGGATAATAGGGTATGGACGAACTGGTTAGTACGACCCAAATCCTGTGCCTGAAGTCGGGCATTTCGCATTTCGTTCTGA
The DNA here is from genome assembly GCA_014822085.1 of Fusarium stilboides. NCBI lineage: Eukaryota > Fungi > Ascomycota > Sordariomycetes > Hypocreales > Nectriaceae > Fusarium > Fusarium stilboides. Next base: position 65,964 of record JAASAY010000145.1, read on the forward strand.
ATAATTAGTACCATGATTGTTATCTGCTTGGATTGAAACATACCGCGAGCCTTTTCAAGATTTGATCGGTGGCAACAGGAGTAAGGAAGAAGGGCCGTTGTTGGGGCATGCCGTTGGGTTGCATGTTCATAACACCGACACCGTTAGGCATCATTCGGCCGTTGCTGGCCACTGAAGCATTACTGCCCGTACGACCTCGCATTTGCATAGGTCCAGAAGGCATCATCATGGCGCCATTGGCCGGGTCGAGGTCGCCAAAATTCATATCCAACACATTGCTTGATGCGCTAAGAAATCCAGCATGCTCAACCTTGGCAGCCACTTTGTGGTGAACAACAGTTTTCTGATCCTCACTAACAATGTCGATACCGAGTTCAAGATGATCAGAGGTCTGCAGCTCATGTGGTTCTGATTCGCGATTTTCTTGCGATAGACGAGTGCCGTTGACGAAAGTTCCGTTTGAGGATTTGACATCGCGGATATAGATCTTGCCATTCCGCTCAGCATATATCTCAGCGTGTTGCCTTGACAGCACTTTACTGTCGAAGAAACCGTTGGTAGGTGTCGGAATGGTCTTTTGGTTCGTTTGTCGACCTATTCGAAGGCACTCGGGAGCGAACGGAACAGCTATCGTCTTTCGCTCAAAAGTACCATTTAGGGATAGTAGGTATAGGACCGGTTGTCCTGGAGGGATTGGTTCGGCAGTCATTGGGCGCATCATACCCTGGGGCGACATTTGAACCTGGCCAGGACCGGCCTGTACAGGCCCATGGGCCGTCATCATGCCTTGAGCTCTGCCAGGCGGTAATCGAGACATGTCTTGTTGAAAGTCCCCTTTCCCTGGAGGCCAAGCACTTTTCGGTTGGGGTCGTTTCCGGGGCGCGCCGTTCGCTGACCATTGGCTCAAATCTGTAGTCGAAGATAATGGAGTGCCATTGGTGTGGGAACCATTTGAAGCCACCGTAGTAGCAGAGGAATTGGAAGATGTTGAAGAAACAGATGACGACGAGTTGGACCGAGTGAGGGTCTTTCGCGGCGCGAACATGCCGATGCCGCCTCGAGAGTCGTCTGAATTCATTTGATGATTCCCGTTAATCGTGCCCCATGCTGGTCGTGAGTTCGAAAAGTTTGGTGGATTTGCGACGGCAGTCATGAGGATGGTTGATGCTCAACAGGCTTCGGCCGATGAACGCAAAGGTCAAGGATATAAAGTTGCCGGATATGGAAGCGGGACGTGTGCGGCTCGCGCCTCGGGGGTTGGACGTCACTCCACTGGCAGGTTGGAGGATGAAGGGTCGTAGAGTAACCGGCTCAAGAAGAATAGTTGTAGACTTGATGAAATGCGCTCGAAATATCAATGCTTTGGGGTGGCTTAGCGTTGCTGGTGGACAAGAAAAATCGTGAGCTCGTGGCTGGGAACAGGTTTTGGTAATGAGGATGGACGATCGGCGATGACCCCGTCGGAACGGGGACGAGGAGTCAAGAGGCGAGTCGGGCCAGCGACGGCCAAGAGGACGCTCAACTCACCAAGCACGAGGATATCGCGATGTCGGAGCGGGTTTCGCAGCGCAAAAATCGATGTCGGAGAGGCTAAAGACCGTGAGAGAGTTGAAGAGAGGTTGCCGTAACAGTGACAATATGGGGGAAGTCTCGCTAAGCGCTGCTTGGCGTGCTGGCGTGTTCAAATTTGGAGCCCCGGCCGGCACCTCAGCTCAGGCACACGGAGTACAGAGTACAGTGGAGCACACGCCCAAAGACTCTGGCATGTGCTCACTGCTCGCATAACCACCAGCACCACGGGAAAATAGGGATGTAGATATCTAACACAATCTCGCAAGTGTAGGGAAAACGTCTGAAAAAAACAATCAATGATCAAATCCCTCTTGTGAGTTGGAGCCGCGCTGTGGAGCATGATCTCGACCCACGAAGGGGACCACGTGACGACACTTTCACAGTGTAATGTGTGTCCTAAAAGATTCTATCGACACTGTAGTCAGTTGTGGCCCGTGCTTCTCAAGCCGCTCCGACTTTTCCCCGAACCCTTTACCCACTTACCCATTGAGCCAATGGCAGCCAGCTCGAGTAGGTCATGATTTGAGGAAAGTCGTCGCAATTGAGCTTCATCAGGAATTGCTTTGCTTCGAGTCGTGCCATTCCAACATACTTCGTCAGCCGCGATCGATAAGAAACCGCCGAGCTTCGACTCCCGAGTTTTATACATACCGACCATCTCGATTCAAAATGCCTCCCGTTGCGCCCATCAACGCTGGCCAGCATGGCCCCTCCAACATGGATAAGTGTACGCTGATATCATCGCTTCCATGGAATTGGACATTTGGTTAACGAAAATTGCAGTCAAGATGGGTGCTATGATGGGTGGAAGTACGACTTACTCCTTCTTAAACTTCTGAGTTCGCACGGGATATTCTCTGACATCTTTACAGCTGTCGGCGTCATCATGGGCTTTGTCTTTGGTATGCCTCCTTCCAACCGTGCTGTTTGGATCCGTAACTGACGCTGACTAGGAACCGTCAACATCTTCCGATACGGAGCCGGCCCTAACGGCATTATGAGGACTCTCGGCCAGTACATGCTCGGGTCCGGTGCAACCTTTGGGTAAGTCAGACTCTCGTCCTAACAGCTTACATCGGTGCTAACCAAGCCTCTACAGCTTCTTCATGTCCATCGGCAGCGTCATCCGATCCGACGCCGACCCCAGACTGCACGACATGTACATGCGAGCTCAGCGTCGACCTATAATGATGATGGCCAACCCCGCGTGGAGGAAATCATGAGAGCAGCAACAGATCATACGAGACGAGAGCAATACCCAGTCACCTTCGACAGTCACCCTGTACAGTCTGGCCTGTGATGGCCGCATTCTGTAATATACATATCAAAAACTACTCCGAAATGGACCAGTCTTATTATCAAACTATCAGATCAGACCCACAGTCGACACATTGCAGCAGTCCATTTTGCGACGGCTCAATGTCTCACGATGCGAGGTTTTTTTGTTATCCTGTCAGACACTGCATACCGCTATGTTCTCGGGGTTCAAGTGGCCCCCGGTATATGTAAATGCAGCCAAAAGATTACACAACAATTTTTGAGAGGCGGCATGCAAGTTGTGGCACTCAATATGATTCTCTCAACCGTCTAGGTTACATTTTCAAGGACAGGACATGATCAACACACCACTCCCCGTAACCGACCCAGCATGTCGGCCTACCCCACGCCTGCCGATACGAGGTCATAAACATCCAGCTGCGATATCGACGAGGTGGAAGCTTTGGCTGGTTAAAGTTTCCGCGCACTAACCTTTTTGGTTGATCGAATTTCCTCAATGGCGTTCAATAGCCTGCTATCTCAGCCTTTTCTGCATATTTAGCAAGTACTTAATCCTGCTTTCACAAGACGCACGCGATACATCCTATGATTGGATTTCATAAAGCGGGCTTGCGGAATTATCCTCTTGAGGACAGCTGAGAGCCAACGCCACGTCGCACAACTTATGCATATTGAACAACATCCTGCACTAGGGAATAACTCTCTGATGAATGATTATGATGTTACATCGAGTCGACATTCAATACAGACCCTCGGTTGGAGACGATCGTATACACTTGAAGCTGACATGCTGACTTAGCTAGACACTTTCAACGTCCGTCCGGCTTACTATACAATCTAGCTGCACTTCCTAGATTGTGACCTGCCGGGTACGATAGGCGCTTTATGGCATCTGTTACCAAAATGGGGTTTGGCCGTCTTACACGCCGTTGAGTTGTCGAAACCTTGCTCAGAACCTTGCTGTTGTTGGGCTGCAGCACATTGTCACCAATGACAGGAGGCAATCCCCCAAATTCTAGATCGAGGTTACCTTTTCAATAATTACTTCATGTCACCAGTCAGACATGCTGGGGGCGCCGCTTGCGTTCAAAGGCTCAACCAACACTCGAACTGTATTTCAAGCGTTCCGGACTCATGGATGTCGAGATGCGTGGTGAGCTGGCGCTAGCTTATCACGTTATGTCCTTAAGTCAATGTCAGCAGGCATAATGGGCAGCGTTTTTCGTATTCCTGGTTGAGTTACTAACAGCATTGATTCCATTGGACCCACTACCGATTATTTACTTGGGGATATGAACGTTCTGCCTGAAACGTCCGCCGCTGGCCGTGCGGCCTAGGACGATCATTTCCGTCGGGCGAAGATCGAGCCAAGATCTGGGTACACCCTAGTTCCGGACTACCAGATACTCAATTAGAATACGGGACGTCGAGATTAACGGGACGTGCAGATACAAGATCAACGCAGATCTCGTGTCTATTTTCCGCTTGTCTAAGGCTGAAGCAACAATAGATCATGATTCCGCCACACCCAACATCCTTACCACAACATTATCAACACTCCAAGACCCAGTGAAAGCTTAACGCACTATCTCCTATAGGGCAAATCGTTTTTATCTTGCACTTTTGGCGTGCTGACCGTAATCTGGGCTTGCAGCTTGTTTGCTGCATGAGGGCCTCGCCATGTGGTTCCATCTCACCAAATTCCTCGTCTACAGCACCACCACCACCACCACCACCACCAACACCCTCCTGTATGGAAATCAGCTGTGCAGTCTGTAAGAGGCTTGATCCATGATAACTTGCCCTAGTCTAAGGCTGACAGTATGCGATCGCCCGCCTTTCGCAGAAGAGGCTTGATCCCGCGGGTCTTCGGCACATGTCATGTCCTAGGATAGAAACGCCTCGTGTAGTGGCTGTTTGTAGATTGGAATTACCAACGGGCCCCTTCTTGAAGTGAGACCTATATAGACCGGTGCTGTTTCCAGAGGAGAGAATGGTTTGATCCACAAGTCAGCGTTCTTCTAAATTGTCAATTGTTCAACCCTGCTGCTCAACATGGGGAACACCAATAGCAGTCCATTCGACCTTGGGGCATTGGGACAATTGTCCCAATTCAAGACCAATGGGTAATTCAGACATTTGTGAATTGTCCGATTCAATAGACTAATCTATCAATAGGGAATCTGTATATGGCACACTGGATGCACCAGACTTGCCAACCTTCCTCACTGACAATCCTACTCCTAATGGCTACCCTTGGAGTACCATGAGTACTCGGACCAATTACTACCAAGACCATCCAAACACAGGTGTAATTCGGAAATACGAGTTTACTGTCAACCGGGGCAAGGTCGCTCCTGATGGATACGAGCTATCCACGATTCTTGTAAACGGACAATTTCCTGCTCCTCTTATTGAAGCCAATTGGGGTGACACCATTCAAGTCACTGTCCACAATGACATTGATGACGAAGGCCTATCTCTACACTGGCATGGTTTGCTCCAGAAGGGAACACCGTGGGAAGATGGCGTTCCTGGCGTAACCCAGTGCCCCATCCCACCTGGAAAGAGCTTTACGTACCAATTCATAGCTGATCTGTACGGTACTACCTGGTATCATTCTCACTATTCTGCTCAATATTCGGCTGGGCTGTTCGGTCCACTCGTTATATATGGTCCTCAAGAAACGAAAGACTATGACATCGACATTGGCCCTGTCCTGCTGAGCGACTGGTACCACAAAGAGTACATGGACCTCGTGGAAGAGATCATGAAACCTGGTGCCCCTGGAATCGTCTTTTCTGACAGCAATCTCATCAATGGAAAGATGAACTTTAACTGTTCCAGTGTCCCACCTGGGGACGATGCACCCTGCAAGAACAATGCTGGAATCTCCAAGTTTCGCTTCAAGCGTGGTAAAAGACATCGCCTACGTCTCATCAACACGAGTGGAGAAGCTATTCAGCGCTTCTCCATTGATGGTCATAAAATGAAGGTTATCGCAAACGATTTTGTTCCAGTTGAGCCCTACGACACAAAAGTGGTTACTCTTGGTGTTGGTCAGCGCACAGATGTTATCGTCAAAGCCAATGGCCTGCTAGACTCGTATTGGATGCGCAGCAACATTTCCGCCAACTGCAGTCTAAGCCATGCTCCGGATGCTCTCGCCGCGATCTACTATGACAATGCAAACCAGAAAAAGCCACCAAAATCACAGGCATGGGATATTCCCGACCCAGCAACTTGTGCCAACGACGATCTGAGCACCACAATACCTCTGTTGAAACTGCCTCTACCTTCGGCTGACAAGACTTTCAATTTTGAGATAGATTCCTTCAGAAACGAGAGTAATGTTACTCTTTGGTCGTTTGGAGGCGTGGCTGCAAGGACAAACTACAACAGTCCAACACTCCTGCTGAGCAAGCTGGGTAACCATACCTTCAAGGATGAGTGGAACGTGAAGAATACTGGAAAGGCGAAAAGCGTGAGAGTGGTTGTTGACAACAAGACGCCTGTCGCGTGAGTCCCGACAAGAATTTAGAGTTTTACACAATTGCTGACTTCAGATCCCGCTCAGACATCCAATCCACTTACACGGCTTCAACATGTATGTCCTACACGAAGGACCAGGCTCTTGGGACGGCACAATAATCAGGAAAGACAACCCCCAACGACGCGACCTCGTTCAGATTCGGGGCAAAGGACATCTCGTGATTCAATTCGACGCCGGAGATAACCCAGGTTCGCCCCCCCTCCCCCTGACTCAGCCTTATGATGTTCCCCTCCTTTAGTTACATCGTGCTGACACCCTTTCACAGGCGTATGGCCGTTCCACTGTCACATCGCGTGGCACGTCTCGGCAGGATTCTTCTCGCAGTTCCTCACGAATCCAGATAAGGTCGAGAAGCTGCGAATACCGAACGTGGTGGCTGAGACCTGTCGGCAGTGGGGGACTTGGACGGATTCAAATATACCGGTGCAGATCGATAGCGGACTGTAAGCTGATATGACTCCTGACCTTGTGGCGGTATCATTTGTTTCTTGTCATATTAGTAAGGACGGCGTCTGTATTGTACGATGGGGTTGAGATAATACTCATCCAGTATGAATGTTGAGTATACTTTCTTGTATATACTTTTGGGCAATCTCATAACCACATGCTATCTCACATAATTCCTAAGTCGTGTTGATCTCATAAAACGTTTCTTTAGACTGACTACCGGGTTGGCCTCGGCCAATGTAGACCATCTATGTAACCATACCTATATCCCATCGCATATCGTCATGACCTAACATAGGAAACTCATCTAGTCGTTCGCCATCAGTGTAGGATGACGGTATATCGTAGCTCTTTACTCCAACAACACCATTTTTTGTATGTGCATGCATGTATCTGATATGCAGCATTTACTGTAAATCACGTCCTTTCAGACTCGGACTTTAATTTTCTTCTTTGATCGGAGCTGACTCCGTTAACGCAGTCTCGTCTTTTTTGGGCTCGTCTTTTGGCGCTTCTGCCTGTGATGACTCTTCCTTAGGCGGTTGCGGCTTAAGCGGCTTAAGCGGCTCTGTGACCAGAGATTCTGTTTTGGCTGGCTCTGTCTCGGTTTTCTCATGCTCAGGCTTCGGTTGCTCTGTCTTGGATGGCTCCTTATCATCTGTTACTGATGCGAGAGTTGAAGCAGCAGCGGGCTCTTGCTTTTGACCCTCATCCTCGGTCTGCTCTGTTGGCTCGTCATTTGAAGCGGCGTCTTGCTTCACCTCTTCCTTGACGTCCACCTTGGCGTCGTCCTTACCCTCATCATCTTGAATAACGACAGCCTCGACCTCAGCTGCCAAGCGCTCAACTTCATCTTGCACTTCGTCCTTTTCTCTACCGCTGAGCTGCCTTTCCGCTTCAGCGTCGCCCACAATCTGTCTCCACGTCCTCTCAAGCTCGTCGCGCCAGCCAAGCTCATCAGCAAACTTGCGGATACCGGCATCACAATCGCCCAGCTGAATGACATCGTCGGATCGACTGCCGAGCTGGCCCACTCGCTCCATGTTGAAGAGTACACGAGGTTTACCTTCCTGCGCCATACCTGGGAGGGCTGCGAAGGGGTAGACAGACAAACTAGTACCCACAACCAAGACGAGATCCGCCATAGCTACTTGATATGTGTTGTTGTCGAATGCCTTGGGGAGAGCTTCGCCGAAGAAGACAATGTCTGGCTTGACAAGGCCCTTGCAGCCTTCCTTGTCGCAATGAGGGACCTTGCCTCCAAACACGTGCTCCTTCATCTTGTCATCCGGATATTCTTCCTTGCACTCGATGCAGCGCTGCGTCGCAAAACTACCATGCGCTTCAATGATCTTGTCAGAAGGTACTCCGGCTACGCGCTCGAGACAATCAATGTTCTGGGTGAATAGCATCTGTAGGAGACCCTTGCGGGCGAGAAGGGCGATGAAGGCATGGGAGACGGTCGGGTGGAATTTCCCTGGGTACAGTTCGTTTGCTAGGACGTAGAAGGGCTCGGGGTGCTCGCGAAAGTAAGAGATGTCGAAGACGGCTTCGGCGTAGGGCAGATTGAGACGGGCAAGGTTTGCGTAGAGACCTGTTCCAGGCGTTCGAAAGTCGGGGACTAACAGTCCAATTAGATACGATTGGAGTCTAAATTAAGGTTGATTGACATACTTCCAGCAGCAGTTGAGATACCAGCGCCAGTCAAGACGACAATTCGCTTGTTACGACCCGTCTTGATGTACTCTGCGACAGCGGCCAGGCTCCGCTCAGTGAGGGACACGGGCGGGCCAGCATAGCTGAACGAGGACTCTTCCTGACCCATTTTGCGAGAAAGCCAACGAGGGACACGGGGTCCAGGCTTGTTCTTATTTCGGCGTCTTCGACCTATTTTGGCGACGGTAAAAGTGTAAAGATTGGACTTTTACTTTTGAGGATGGCGCATACAAAATTGTGTTTGCGAATGAATGAAGATGGAGTGTCAAGGTGGGGGTTTTTGGATTTACATCATGTTCGAGGTGGGCTTTTTGTCTTTAGCGCTTATCGATAAGGATGTAAGTGAGATGTCTACCTACAAGGCAACAGAATCCTGCGGGAGGCTTAGACAAGGCCTTGTTACGAATAAATGATTGGATTTGTTATTTCAAGGTTCAGCATAGGCAGCGTCATACATAATCGTGATCTCCATAGAGTCACTCGGTATTGTCTTTGCCAACATCATGATTGGGTCATCACAAGGCATCAACCAGCCTGGCAAGGCTTGTAGCCTTGACACATCCATGTAAGAAATTCAGAAATTCAACAATATGCGATTCGAATACTGCCTCCATGACGGCAAAAGCCTTGTCAAAGGACTATAAGCGAAAGTGATAACGAGTCAATCAACCCGCCCGCTCCCTGATGACAAAATCCCAGGCCCATCCGAGCCCAACCCAGTCCAGTCCAGTCCTGTACGTCAACGCCTAGCAATGCCAAAATTCCGACGCCCGTTTTCGTTTTTCCATACGACTCAGCTTAATTCAACTCAAACTCAGCCATGACGTTCCCGCGCCGCGGCGAACTGCTCCTCCTGTAGACGGGCAAGCTCGTCCATGGACATGCCACTGTTGGCAAACTTGTCTGCCTTCTTCTCTCGGCCCTGGAGATGGTCAGCCTGTGAAATATGTGGATAGCCAAAGCAAACGCACCTTTTGAGTCTCCTTGTGCTCCGCTGCTGCCTCAAGCACAGCGGGGACCATATCGGTGAAGCCTAGTTGCTCGAGAGCCTTGGTAATGTGATCGCAAGCGATGGTCTTCTTTGCCTCCTTCTCCGAGATTTCGTTTGCCTCTGATGAGATAAGGGTGATGAACTCGACGCAACATTCTATGAGGAGATCCCGAGCTTCCTTGGCAAAGGCAACGCCTTGTGATGAGGGTAGAATTTCTGACACAATCTTTTGAACAGTGGCTGTAAGAATGTTAGTGCAAGACTCTTTGGGGGCCCTTGTTGTGACATACCTTTGGGAAGCGACAAATCGTCGTTGCCTGTAAGAAGATATGGTTAGCCAAGTCTTGGGTGGTGAGTGAACAGCAGACCCAGTGTTCCTGCGTCGTACTTGAGCCAGTACTTAGTCGATGCTGGTAGAGGCATAATGAAATGGAAGTAATAATAAGATATGAGGGGATGTAGTAAATTGCACGTTAAATTTGATAGACAAGATGGAAGAGGTGATGTGAAAGTGAGTCGTTGGGTCTTCGTAGAGTGTAGATAATAAAGTGATGAAAACATTCCAGAGAGAAACATCATGTTGAAGCCGCTGTATAAATACTAAGGGGATTGACTGTGATTCACTGGGTTGAGGTTCGGTTCTCAACTCGTGATGCTCATCAAGACAATGAATCACTGTCATAAAGACTGAAGTAGTGTATACAAGATGGACAAGAAGCACAAAAGCAAACAAACCAGCAAAAAGACAGAATGAAAGTCTTACCTCCAAACTCGTGATCAGACATGTTTTCGACAGAGTAGAAACCAGTGAATCGGAGTGGTGATGAAAGGTGTTTGTGGGAGTTGGCGTGTATGAATGTGTAGAGATGGAGGTATACACCAAAAGCGACGCGCTCGCTAGATGTCGGTGACTGGCGGAGTACAGCGCGATGACAAGGCTCAACAAACAGAAAAAAATGGAGGAAAATGACCTAGCACAGATAGAGTGTCTTGTGATGTCGCTATCCGTTGCAAGGCTCGTCTGTTTGTGTAGTGTTGTTTGGTTGTCGTGTATTATATCTCGTTAACGAGCTTCAAATGCGATCTCAAGCTGAGGGAGACGGATGGTTACTCAGGCCCATGAGTGGTGGGGCAAGCCTCTTTTGTATCTGAGAGCTGCTGTCCGTTTTTGCGCCGCGCTTGCGGCTTGACTCCACCTGGCATTTGCTCTGTGGCATTCAAGCCTCAGGTCCCAAGGTTTTAGCGCATCTTCCAGCCACACTCGGGCGCGTCTTTTCTAAGGTGCACGGACCTCTCGTGCAGGTATTTTAGAATTTCCATCTTCCTAATTTTTCTCTCTTCTTCATTAACACATTCCTCTTCTCTTCTTTATTTCACCATGCCAAAGCGCCCAGTCTGAGCCATGGCCATGGTCCTGGCTGTGCCTCCTGCGCCTTGCCAGCTTGCTATACCTCGAAAGCAATAGCTTTGTGCTCTGCTTTCATAGGAATGCAGCCGCCAATTCATTGGGTAAGTCTCTCTTTGTTCTCTACATACCACATCGCATGAAGAGATATGTTGTCGCCCCAGGCTGAGGAGGTTCGACAAGCCTCCTGTGCTGATTGACATCGTCCTGTGCCAAATGGACAGAACTGATTGATTCCCAACATCTTCATTTTAATGCTCGAGCCATTCAGACTTGATCAATAGCTAACAAGCGAAAAGTCTAGGCTGCTCTCTGCTCCATGCTGTAAGAATCCTTTCCAGCAACGCCCCTCCCCTTCGACACGCCGTGATGCACTTTGCTATCTGGTACTATCAAATACCGACTCTCATGACGGATAAAAACGATAGCCTGAGCGCATTTCGATCGCACGCTTGCTTTGAACAACATGTTGGAACATGAGGCTAACATGCGACAAGGCAGCTGCCTCGAATATCACGTTGGGGACACAGTTGTGTGCGACTATTGAGCAACAGGTAAGAACAGATTTTTACTTTTTTTAAACCTGCACTTTCAAATGCTGTGATGAAGAAACTTACATTCCATGCTAAATCCGAATGTCCATGTGGAGCAAACTAAGAGCTTTTCATCTTTCGACTGACTTGCATTTGTCTTTCTACCTTTTGTCTATCTGCATCATTGTAAAGACATTAAGCTAACATTGCTTGAGATATCCAGGTGTTTCTTGTCCTTTATATTTTCATTCGCGCCTATTCTTGGTACGTCTCAACCTCTGGTGAGTTCCATCTGCATAACTGTTAGCAATCGATCCCACAGCATAGCATGTCGTGAAACGTACGAGAAGAATTTTCCGCTCAGGTCCTTGAGCGGGTCTGCAACAAACTTGGCCATAACGTGTCCAGGTTGTTCGGGCTTGAGCAACGTTCCCTTCTCCTTGGCTTCGACGAAAGAGTCGTATTGCGCCTTGTTCATGGACTCTTTACCCTCGGCTCGGAGAACGCCTTGCATCCCAGTGTCTACACGACCTGGTGCAATAGCAACACTTGTAATATCAGTCTCCTCGAGGGCAATGTGAGCCGAGATGGAGTTGTAGACAGCCTTTGATGAACCGTAGCTTGACCATGCCGCGTACTGCTTGGTTGCAGCTCCTGACGACACCCACACGATGCACCCCTTGGACTTTCGTAGTTCTTGAATTGCAGCTTGGGCCTGTGTTTGTCAGCGTTGTCCATGATGTGAATGTGTAGACGGCCGAGGTAAAGGCCTAGTTACCAAAGCAATGCCGCTGAAGACGTTGATGTCATAAATATTCTTCCATTCTTCCAAGGTTGTGTCTGCGAACTTTTTGGGCGCCAGGATGCCATGGTTGACAACCAGACCGTCAACCTTGCCAAAAGAGGACACGGCGAGATCTACCAACTTGGTAGGCAGCTACGTAATGTCTGTCAGTCTGAGGATTCTTCAGAACATGTCAATTGGGTTGCATACTTGAGGCTCGATAATATCTCCAGCAATGAACTGAACTTGGTCGGGATGCGATTTCTTCAAGCCCTCCAGAGGCTCTGATGATCGAGCCGTGATAACCACCTTGTGGGATTGACTGAGGAGATAGCGAGCAATGGCAGCGCCAAGACCTTTGCTGGCGCCTGTAACGATGAATACTTTAGGGGCCATGGTTGAAGATCTGCTGTGAAACCGAGTCTTTTTTGAAGTTGGAGAAGAGTTGAAACTGAGTTGAGCGGTGGTGACTGGATAGCTTTTGCTGAAGCTTCAAGAGAGTGGGGGTTTATTGGAGATGGATCAATGGTGGCGGGGTCAATTTTTGGAGCTTCCCTTCAGTTCGACCTACCCTGTATCTTTGTCACTCACGTCATCGGCTGCTTTCTTGGTAATAACCTCCATCAGCTGAGGTCACTTGTTTCTTTGTTGGATATACATACATCTAATCTTAATATTTCTCTCGACCCGATGGCTTCGACAGTAATCGTTGGAAGTGGCATTATCGGCATCGCAACCGCTTATTACCTCGCCGAGCATCAACCAGGCTCAACTATCCACCTTGTTGACTCATCAACCAAGCTATTCGCCTCAGCCTCAGGATACGCCGGCGGTTTTGTCGCGAGAGACTGGTTTCAACCAGATCTTGCCTCTTTAGGGGCACTCAGCTTCGACGAGCATGAGAAGTTGGCTAAGCAGTACGATGGACGTGAGAAGTGGTTGTACTCCAAGTCTGTCACTGTGAATTATGAACCGCCAAGGAGGAAACCCAATGGCTTTGGGGGGCAAGATTGGTTAAGAGATGGAGGTAGCCGTGCGGATCTGGTAGAGGAGAGGAGTGAGGTCAAGGATAAGAATAGTCCGCCCTGGCTGAGGCGTGTCAAGGGTGATGCTCTCAGTCTGGTTGATGACGGTGAAGGGACAGCCGTTCTGTAAGTCACCACGGGTGTGAAGTGAATATGTTACTGACATGGATAATCCTAGTGACCCCCTCAGACTCTGTCAGTTCCTCCTTGAACGGTGTCGGGCAGCAGGCGTCAGGATATATAATCCCGCTGTCGTACTAAACGTAGGCGCCGACTGTCACGATGAGTTATCATACGTTCGTATCGGCTACACGGACTGTTCTTCAGAAACACACATCCCAGCTACACGTGTGCTCATCTGCGCCGGGGCTTGGACACCCAGCGTTCTGGAGTCGATGTTTCCTGGGGCTCATATCAATATACCTGTGGTGAGTCTTGCGGGCCACTCGCTCGTTGTGCGAAATCCTGGAGATATAGGCGATACGTTCCATTCGGTATACTGTAGCATGGATACCTTCTCACCAGAGATTTATGCTCGGCCAAACGGACATATATGGCTGGGTGGCGTCAATGCATCTATTCGACTACCACCTTTAGCAACAGGTGCGAAGCCTATAGATGCGTCGCTTGAGAAGTTAAAAGATCTGGCAAGGCAGATTATCAAGACTGAGGGTGGTGAGTTGGAAGTTGTACGGACGGGGCTGTGCTTTCGACCTGTGTCGGAGCGAGGGACGCCTTATATCACACGAATAGAGGATGTAGACCTACGGCAGGGTTATAGGACAAGGAAGGGAAGAGACGGAGGTGTTTATGTTGCGACGGGTCATGGACCGTGGGGCATTAGTTTGTCATTGGGAACGGGCAAGGTGATGGCAGAGATGATGCAGGGGAGGGAGTTGAGTGCGGATGTAAGTGGATTGGGATACTGGCCGTGATGAGGGAAGGCCATTAGCATCAAAGCTGGATAACAATACCCATGTAATAAGATGTAAGCATCAAACTTGACAGCGTTTGACTTGAGTGCATTGTCTATTTGACGAGACGGTCTCGAAGCTTCTTAATATCTTCACTTCCAGCCCTACAGCATCCGCCAACCAGAATGGCAGGCCACTTTCCTCGAGCTTCCGTATCCCTGACAATAGTTTCTAGCTGTTCTTCCCAAGATGAGCGCTTCTGAGTCTGAACACCATCCGGCATTTCCCACTTTTGCGTAGTCGTGTTGTAGACCTCCCCATTTGTACCGTCGGGGTACAGGACTAGAGCAGGCCACTCCGATATACGGCCTTGATCGATCATACCCGCAACAGTACGTTCGAAAATTTGCAAAAGTTGGTCTAGCTTCTCAACCTTGGTGCAGTTGATACCGATGCCCCAGGGTACGTTGGCTGAGACCTTAGGATCCAGCATGGCCTCAACCGCGGCTTCGATAGAGTTTCCATCAGGAAGCCGCATATCTTTTTCTGGCGAAAGACATGCTGTCCAGTATGGGAGATGAGAGAGCGTTGGCGTTGCGGCGAGAGCCTTGCGCATGGCGATGATCTCGTCTACGCGGGGAATAGTCTCAAGGGCAACGTAGCTCACACGCTTCTGTATCTCAGAAACCTCAGCAAACACACCCAGGCGCTCACGATGCCATGCTTCCAAGTCAGATTGAGAATTGTGCTCGGCATCATATTTCCCGCTGTACTCTTGGCCTGGTATCATGCATGCTCCATACGGTCCAATGCTGAGAGCGACATTGCCATTATCACCCACAGCGCGCTGAGCAACACTGACTGCGTCGTCTAGGAAACGCGGAACAGTCTCACGAGAGATTCCTTGGGGGAACTCATCGGTGCGAGTATCAGCGAAACCGTGCAGGGAGACTTGATATGTTGCTGTGAGGAGCACGTCAACGGGCACTGCGCCGAAGTCGCTCTGGCATGATTGGAGAGTGGGCTGGTCGGCGACCAGGAGATGGGAGGACCAGAGTGGCGTTGAGCGGGAGAATGTGATAGAGTACTTGGACTCGAGAGATGTGCCGAGGCCACCGTCGAGAATGAGAATTTTGGACGGCATTTTGATGAGTATATTGGGCTTGGCGGGGGTTTGGATTGAGTTTGAAATGTCCCCTCAAAAGTGAAAATTAGTGGATAACCTCACGTTTATCATGGCTTAGAGCGGGAATAATGGATTGGATCTTTTATATTACCGAATATCACTAGCATCGACGAAACACACACGACGATTGTCTCTGATTTATAACCTGATTGCGATGTTGTTACTCTTCTATAATGTCGACTTCAAACTTTTGAGGCTAATGTAGGCATGACTATCATAACCACAAGCCCTTTTAAGAGCCTAGCGATATGCTGTGATTTATGGACAATTGGCAAGATTTTCATCCTGCTCAACACGAATCAATACAGGTATTTATTTAATCAGTAAATGGTCAGAGACCCAAGCCTCTATAACACATGCCAGCATACCTACCCTCCAAATTATTCAAGGCCGACCAATGCATTGAATCATGCGACAGAAAGCAAATGAAGCACCAAATGAATCTATCAGAACATGATTAGAATGAACATAGGATAAATATGTGAGTTCGGCTCAAGGTAGGCTGATGAGACTGCAGTTGTTCAGCTCTGACAGCTTGGCACTGAACAATACCGGCTGTTATTAACAAACTCTACTTACTTTCCGAACAAGCGATGAACACTATTCGCAAAACCAGTCATTGTTCAACTTCCAGTGAACTAAATAGTCAAAGACGTACGGTGAAGAGGATATCTATAAATTGTGTCTGTCGTTCTAGATCTTTCGGCTTCATCTCTAATCCACTCCTCTTCGTCTTCATTCAACAGCAGCATAGACTCCTGCAGAGAATCATAAACCTATCACTTGAGTTTAATTCTTCTCTCTACTAGAACCTAACTCAAGAACTTCGAAAATGCCTTCCGGAACACCCTCTCTTCGTCGTACGCCCAGAGCCCCCCTCCAGCTAACCATTGGCGTTTGCACGCCTATCATGGAAGACAACCCCAGCCACTGGATTCTCATGCTCGCAGAGAGAGACGCCGAGTATGCTACTTGGTACCATGTAATCGGAGGTCCCAGCCTGGCTAGCCCTTGGAAGGTTGATATCTCCGAGGGCAGGCTGAACAGATGGACGGTCAACAATCGCTACTACGTCGCGGAGATACTCGCCAAACACAGAAGAAAGGTCAAGGCTTCGGCTAAGAAGGTTCCCGGTAGGTTTTGCCAGGGCTGGGTGGTTGATGTGATTGGCAATCTGGAGAAGGACCTCATTGTCCCTGTGGGCACACAGAACGATATTGCTAAGCTTATGGAGGCGGATCCTTACTATAGTGATGCGCCGCCGAAGGTCGAGAAGCATCGAGATGTGCGCGAGTTTTTTGATGCTAAGAAGATATTTGACTGGATTGAGAAGCATTGCTTCACTAAGCTTCTTTCGCCCTACTGATTGAACGTTCGGAGGTGGTTCAAGTCTCACGGCGCTGGTAGTCGTGGGCACTGAATTTGACCGACCGAGCATGCAATTAGGGTCTCTACCTATGCTGGAGGTTAGTGGTAAGTATTGGCGCGCATTAGGACTCCCATTTAGAGATATCTTGGAGCCTAAACAAGAAATTGATACAGATTGAGATAGGTGAATTCGTAACGTTGAGACAGAATACTCATTACGTTCCATGAACAAGTTAAGAAAGTGATTACATGTTAAAGCATAACTTATGTCTGCCCTCGATACAAGGCTCGACCTCTTGAACTGATCTGTCAATGGGATTGATTACTGGCCCGTATAAGCCAAACTTGTGGCCCATTTGAACTGCTCCATAACAGAGATGCAAGAGACGAATTGGCTTGTGTCAAAGAGCCCAGTGAAAAACAGGAAATTCCTCCCTTTCTGCCCCGGAAAAGTCTCATTTGGAACCGAAGCTGAAGCTGGATGGAGGCGTGAGAAGGAATGGAGGATGGACTTTGTAGATCATGGCTTGTTTATCGTTCTTTATCAGCAAAGATCTGCGGTCATCCGTTGCTGAACACATCACCGCCAATTTGCCCCAAAGCTGTACCATTTGTATACCTCAGTTGGAAATTTTATTGACCGATGCCATTCTTTGTTGCGTCCTCTTTGTGTGTTGAATCCTTTGGATGTTTTTGAGAGAGAGAGAGCTGAGAGCTCCGACCGACAGCTCGCCGCGAATTAAGGTAGAGCTAGCTATCCCAAGCTTCAGCTTATCTTGACATCCACCAATGACTAGACAGCATCGCCAATGCTTGTGCTTCGCCGGCGCCACTGCTCAGCTGTAACTGGTTCGATTTACGGGACAAGCTCATTTAAGGTTGGCGTACGTCAGGGCCATCGTAGCTGAAACAGGGCACATTCCGCGGCTTGTGATGAATTGAGCTGACGCTGGTTAAATACTGGGGGAGCTCCCGTTCCAACGTCATCGGCCCGTCTACCTTTACCTTTAATCCACCATAAGCCGTGATGGACTTTTCTGATTTCGAGCTTATTGACCCAATTGCCGAGTTCGGCCACGAAAGTAGCGACGAGGAAGACGCGCCTCAGCAGCAATATGCGCCTGCACCGCATCTTCAGGGCGGACATCCTCCGTGGCAGGGACATGAGGGCAAGCTAGTTGGTGTTGTTGACATGGGGAGGTGAGAGATTGTCCATCAATAAGCCCGGGACAAATGGACTAACAGCTCTGGATACTATCAGCAATGGCATTCGCCTCTCCATATCCGATCTCTCAAACCCATTGGCTCGAATGCTCCCGACCGTTTACCAATACCGCGCCTCTATCTCGCTCTACGACTCTCAATATGACCCCGAGACTGGCGAACAGATCCCCATTCCCGACGATATTATTGAAGATGTTGTCTCTGTCCTGAGCAGATTCACTGTTATATGCGACGACTTTGGCTGTAAAAAGAACAATATCCATGTTATCGCGACCGAAGCGACGCGTGCGGCACTCAATTCCAAGCAATTCTTGGCTGCTATCAAGGACAAGACGGGCTTGACGGTTGAGCTTCTTCCCAAAGAGGAAGAGGGCCAAATCGGTGCTCTTGGTATCGCCAGCGGCTTCTCCACCATGGAAGGTCTGGTAATGGATCTGGGAGGTGGTAGCACTCAGATTACCTGGATGCTCAGCCAGGACGGCCAAGTCCGCATTAGTCCCAAAGGAAGCTTCAGTTTCCCTTATGGAGCGGCTGCTCTGACCAAGAAGCTCCATGACCTTCGTGAAGGCAAGAAGAAGGACGAGGCTGACGCTGCTGTCAAGGCATTTGAGCAGGAAATGATCTCCAACTTCAAAGACGCCTACAACAACCTCCAGATTCCCGAGGAAATGCGTGAAAGGGCCAAGAGAGAAGGCGGATACCGCATTTACCTCTCTGGAGGTGGCTTCAGAGGCTGGGGCTATTTGCTTCTGTACCTCAACCAGACAGATGGAAGTTATTACCCTATTTCCATCATCAACGGATATACAGCCAAGCGCAAGCAATTCGAAGATACAGAGGCCCTTAAGCATGTTGCGCATGCTGCTAAGGATATCTTCCGTGTCTCTGATAGAAGACGATCCCAGGTTCCTGCGGTAGCATTCCTTGTCAATGTGCTTTCCGAGTCCATTCCCGGTGGTATCAGGGAAGCACACTTTTGCCAAGGCGGCGTTAGAGAGGGATTTCTCTTCCGCCAATTGTCCCCATCCATTCGAGCTCAATCTCCCTTGGAAGTAGCCACAGGATACTTCGCACCAGGCTCGCGACACCTGATTCAGCAGTTGCTCAAGAACGCGATCCCGAAACCTTCGAAGAAGAAGAAGTTTCCAGAGGAATTTGGCGAGCCTGTGGTGGACTCGTTCGCAAACTCCATGTATTTGCACATGTTTATGACCAAGGAGACTGCTTCGACAACCGCGCTGTATTCGACCAGTGTGGGCAACATGTCTGCGATCCATGGCGTTTCACACCAAGACCGAGCAAGGCTGGCCTTAATGCTCGAGTCTAGGTATGGTGGTGAACTACCCCCTCGAGAGACGGAATTTCGAAAGTCTCTCCAAGAAATGCTTACACCTGAGGAAGTGTGGTGGGCTTCTTACCTTGGCAGAGTAGGACAGATGATCACTGCGCTCTATCCAGCTGGCAAGATCCACAAGTCGAAGCCTCGCGTGGTCTTTACTACTCAGTGGTCGTACACTCTGGGTAAGAAGAAGGACAAAGAGGGTCTCTTGTTGACCATTTCGGTGCAAAAGACCAAGAACGACCCAGCTAGAACAAAGGAGACAGTCAAGGAGGCAGCTAGCGATGTGGAAAAGATTGGAAAGAAGAAGAATTGGATCGGAGATGATGCGCCTTGGGGAATGAAGGTCAAGGTTAGGGTTGTGGAGGAGGGTATTCTTTCTGAGCCGACTGATGAATAGGATGCTCTAAGATATCTGGGATTGTGATTTTAGGTTGGATACTTTACGAAATGGATGGCAAGGAAACGGACAAACTGTATGCTGATATGAAGTAACTGATACTGGAAGAGAATGCAAGTGCGGATTTTATTGTTCTTGTTTACCGTCGTTTCCTTACCCATTGTGGGCTCATTACTACTCAAGCAGCCATCGCAAGCCTTGAAGCAGATCATCCAACCACTTCTTGGAAACAGGCAGATCGGGACAAGTCGTCCAAAAACCATGGGGCAGTCCCGCGTAGACGTGCGACTTTGTAGACAACCCAGCTTCTTGAAGCAGCTGATCAAGAAGAATCGCTTCATCTCGTCGTGGATCCCAACCGCAGATTGCGAAATAGGCCTTGTTTGCAACATGTGCATGAGAGTCAAACAGCAGAGGTGACAAGCGCTTGTCTTCAGGAGGAGCACCGTACAATCCTGTTCATATTGTCAGTTCGTATTTAAAACTTGGGAGCTGGAGAGGTAAGTACCTGCAAAGTAGTCAATCGACTTCCTGGTAAGACCAGGGGCATCGTCGATCTCGTCGACGCTTAGAATGCGGTCCAGATACTTCTTGGGCCTCACATTTGGATGACAGAAACTACCAGCGAGGAAGACGATGCCAGTTATCTTTGGCGAAAGTCCCTCGTCGCGGGCGAAGTGTGAGATTCCGGCTGTGAAGTTTGCGCCAGCTGATGTGCCGCCGAGGATGAAACCTTTGGAGAGGTCCGTGTTGAGTTCTGTCTGGCCTTGCGACGACGCAGCCTAATGTGCCCTGTCAGCCGTTAGACTTGATGCGATAGAATTCCCATCTTACCCAGCGAACTACGTCGAAGCTATCTTCAAAGCCAGCCGGGAACTTGTGCTCGGGAGCAAGCCGATACTCCACGTTCACCACAACAATTGGCAGCTCTAGCGCAATTGCACGACAGGTTGCGTCGTCTGTCTCAAGGCCGCCTGTGACATAGCCGCCGCCGTGCATGTAGATAAACAGCGGAAGGGCATCGTCGCGGTTGGTAGTTCGGCGATAGACACGAAGTGCGATGGGGGTGTTGTCGCGCACTGGGACATCCAACTCAACGATGTCAAGACCTTCCTGTGGAGTGATAGGATCGTGGTCTCGTTTCATTCCCAGGCTCCTCTTCGTGCCTGGTGGCAAGTTGTTGGGGAACTACTGAAGTCAGCAGCGATATCGTGAGGTTTTGATGTAGTCTCATACATCCACCCATTCGGGATCGGGCGTTGCGTAGTGTCGATACTCAGCCATTCTGCGTATAAGTGAGGTGTAAGCGACACAATATTTCACAGAGCGTGGGAGTAAGTCCGGGCGAGAGTCGCGCTTAAATGATGTTTGACAATGAGAGAGCGGCCGATCGTTTCCACTCTCTCACAAACCGTGCAGAGCTAGTTACCCGATGATCCATCCGTGAGGGTCCAAAGTCTTGGCTCGATTGAAAGATTATCTTATCAGATTCAACTGTCACAGTAAGCTCGTCTAGCATCCTTGTTTGAACATCCACTTTGAGTATAGCACACAGGCACCTTTGATCACTATTGGGGCCACACAGTTTTGCTATTGAGCTACCTAAGATCTGTGAAGGCATCCTCTCTGATCACTGATCATCAGTCTTGCCCACCTTCTCATCCGGGTCATGCTTCATGAATGATGCAGTCTCCAAACCATCTGCCTGAATCTTTCAGATGTTTCTCCCCATAGCTATAAACTTCTCTCCAAACTCCTCAAGTCCTTCTTGCAGAACTTTGCCAGTCACATGATGCATCTTGGCGGATTCCTCATCCGTTTCAAAAGTCGCAATCTTGTACCGCTGCCTCCACGACTGAACCATTTCCTTGGCAAATGCGCTGTCAGCTTGGATATTTTTGGCGACGAGGTAGAATGACGATCTGATCCTGTGATTCCTGTGGTGTTTGAAAAGCTGAACGGTCGAGAATTTGCTGAACTGATGGATCAAGTCGAAACATCGCCAACTGTCAAGCTTGTGCTCCAGCATCACCATCGTCCCGCCGCTGTTTAAATGTTCTAGCCCAAGAGTAAGTTGTACAAGTGCAAGGCGAAAAGGGTCACGGTGCTCTCGCCACTCTGGGCGTTGATGCGTACGCAAGACTGCACCATCGCAAAAGACAAGGTCAAACTTCTCATTCACCTTGAATACCTTGGTGAACAAGAAGTCGTGGGGTCTGGGAAAGTCTACTGGTACATCGTCCTTAGTGATGCCCATATCGGCTGCCAGTGTTGTGATATCGCGAAACTCCACGTTGACGCCTTTGTTGACGAGTCTCACTTCGTGGCCTCCGCTCTCGACAGGGAGACTCATGGCTCTGACTCGAACGAAAGGTTTGTGGGCCAAAACTTTGTCAACAAAGCCCCCGGGAGCCACGCACATATCCAGTAAAGCCGGTTCGCGGATGCCAGCTAGGTTCAAAGCACCAGTCGCTTTGTTCAGGTCTTTTGCGATGGTCTGCATCATAGTATAGAAGAATCGGTTGAGCTTCTCGTTAGCGGTATCTGCAGCTTGTCGTTGCTTCTTGAAGTGGTTGTCGCCTTCAGCGCTTTCCCAGCCCTATTCTCAGAGTCAGCTACAATGTATTCTCCTGACTTGATTGTTGTAGTATCTGAGAACATGAAATTAATCTAACAAGTGAGGACATACCTTTTGCCTCAGTTCTTGAAGACGACGAAACTCCTCCACATTGTACATGAGATAATCACGGACTGACTCGTTGGGGCTTCGCTCGACTTCCAGGTTTTCATGATTAACATTCAAAGGTCCTTGAGCCTGGCAAGATGTCTTTAAGGCAGGCTGCGTGTCCTCAAGGCTGAGAGCCTCGATATCAGGTGCGGAAGGCATGCTGATGATAACTACCAAAAGATATGGTGTGAAGCGTCAAGGACTGGGTAAGCGTGGGAGGAAAAGAAAGACATAGCATCTACTTATACTGACGCTCGTCTAGACTGAGAACGAAACCAAACGAGGTGACATAAGACGAATGAGCGTTTGCCTAGTTTGTTACACTTTGTGCGTTGACTACTCAACCAACAGGCAAGGTTAGCAGCAAGCGTTGGTATTTGCTAATAATGCGGTAGGCCCCCAGTATAAAGACCGCCCTAAATCTCTGCGCAAGGCTTCAAT
The DNA here is from genome assembly GCA_014822085.1 of Fusarium stilboides. Lineage (NCBI taxonomy): Eukaryota > Fungi > Ascomycota > Sordariomycetes > Hypocreales > Nectriaceae > Fusarium > Fusarium stilboides. Next base: position 88,868 of record JAASAY010000145.1, read on the forward strand.
TAATATAATAAGTCATTCAATTCAGCCCAGGCTCTTGTTAAGAATGGTTTGTGGGCACAATTGATCCAACACTGCTCTACAGGGCCTCAAGAATAGGCCGATAGGCCTCCCGCACCAGCGCCTTCGACTATCAGACCAGGTATGGAATCATAAAAGTTTGTTTGTTGCAAGTTTCTAGTTCCGTGTAGTCTTTCCTAGTTGTAGCTATAGGAGGATATAAAGCCAAATGTCTCTATTTCTCTTCTACTTATAACCCCAAGTTAATATTACTTGAATTAAGTCTATAAAAGCGTGCTTTAAGATGTCACAAACTAGGGAAGCTTTATCAAGTATTTTTAAATGTGTGGTTTCCCTTCTAGACATTTGTAGAAGCTTCATCCTTTGGAGGGGCGATTTTCTTAATCTTCCTATATCCTTCTCGCATTTCAACCTTCTTGAATCTTGTTGTATGCAACCAGTAGACAACAAACCATTGGTATACGCAGAATAAACTACAAAGCATTAGTTAAGCTGTTAAGATCTTGGTACTGATATAACCTACAATGAACAAACGCCAAAGCAGCCACAAGCAATAGCAAGATTGTTCAGAATGGCCACTGCGCCTGTAGAAATCTCGCCAACGAAGCCTGTTCTACGCTTCTCTAGATTCAAATCCTCGTATGCATCAATGTTCTCGCGCAAAACAAACATGACGATCAGAGCAGCCAGCCACATCGCTGATGAGATAGCTAGAATCAAGTTATACCACATTGGTGGTCTCGGGTTGTTGAGGCCTTGAGGGCTGATTGGTATTCTGAAGGCAAAGAAATGAAGAGATCCCTACAAACACTGTAAGCTATGACATATATCCAAATATCGTCATTCTTGAACATACCACTGCAAGATTGTAGGCTGATGCAGCAAGCATCTCATGGCCTGGTTTCTTGGAGATTATACCCGCTGCAAGCCCAATCACTACACATGATGCTATCCATCTCGCAATATCGGCTTTAAAAGCATCATCGTAGAGCTTCTTTACAGCATTGGTTTCTTTCTCTTTGCCTAGGATATCCCTAAAGATTTCGCCCAATGGCATTGGACATATCGCATTAGACATGGTGGCTGAAGATGATGTGTGTCCCAGGGTTTGTGGGGAGATAAACAGAAGGGCGAATGAACACGGGTTTGCTGCGCTTTTCACCAGGAGTCAGAAGGATTAAACTGGGTCAGAGTTGCTATGGGATGTGAGCTTGGCGACCCGGAAGAGGCCAGGGGAATTTGATCGACATGACGATAGGCCAAGAGTTGTCTCCATCTTTGGGCCTTGGCCATCGTCACACAAGTTTCAACACAGCCACGGGCGCAGCACGGTTGAACAAACGCACAAAAACAAACACTAGGCTCGGTTGCCCCGTAATCGTATAGGTTTTGAAGACAAGCCTTTGATCCTCCTCGCTTAATGTTCCTGTTCTGTTTAACGTGTCAGTCAAAGGTCGGTCACTATCAGGAACCTGGAGAAGCTGGATAGGAACGGAACGTATTGCTCCCAGCTCACTGCTCGCGTAATGTTCCGATTTTGTTTCAAGTTGCAGCCGTAGGAGACTTTGTCATTATGCTACCAGGCGCTGGCAACGGTCGGGACAACTTCCCTTTCAGACTTTCACGCCTGTTTATTATGCAGTCAACTCGAGTATAATGAAATCTCATTGCCAAATTCACTAAAACCTTTTGTCGAACTTACCTTATCAAAAGCAGTGGTATTCACTAGTGGGCTTCTTGCAAGTCAATTAATTCTACTCACAGAGCCGAATTCCCAATTTAATCTCTACTAAAATTAACCTCAACACTCTCTCAAAGGTTACATTTCTCATGTATAGAGCTTTAACCCCAACTAAAGTCAACAAACTCCGACCATAATCAATATATTTAATCTACCCGCCTGTTCTGTAGTTAGACACAAGAGTGTGCAAGTTGTCGTATCAATTGCCAAAAAGGGAAATATCCAGCGCTGACAGGATGCTATATGGTAAATATGTCAGCGGCTGTGTTCAAGGCTGAAAGCTGAACCACTGCTACACGGCTCCATGCGTCGGCGCTTATGTTAGACGGATCTTGGATTGAAATCCTGGCGCAATGTTTGTCCCAAAGCTGACGACAAAATGGGGCTTATACCCAGAATGTGAGAACATGATAGGCGCTTGCAAGTCGGTGATTTAACAGCCTGCACAATGGACCCCTGAATGAACGAGCTTTTGGGCAATTACGCGAGGTAAATCTGCCGAAGAACAAAATGGCGGAGGCTGAGGACGATGAAATCCTTGGCAATGCAGCTTACATACCGCAAGGACCGGTGTGTATGCCTTGATTCAGATAAGACACTGTCTTTGAGCCATGATAAGCATTTCGCTTGTTGTCTTTCTATATATACTGCTCTCCGTTTTCTCACATTTAGACCTCTTCCACGGTTTCATCACTCCACACATACAGTGAAGTTCTTCGCGACCAATCCGAACCCTTTTCTTGACGATTTAATCACTTGCACACGCAAGCATGGGCGAGAAGAACGAAACATGGGTACCCAACTACGACGACTGCGATGAAGTCTCGGACCGATGCCCCGTCGAATATACTATATACCAAGACTACCTCTCCGAACCAGCTTCAGCTTTCTTTGCGATTGCATTTGTACTTTGCTTTTTAGTGCAGATTTTCCAAGGCTTTCGTGCTAGAACATGGTCATACATGATCTGGCTGGGCATTGGAACCGTCTTTGAAGCTGTAGGACATGTCGGACGTCTTGGCTTGGGAAGAAACCCCTGGCAACAAAATGTCTTTATTGTTCAGTACTTGACTCTCCTTCTCGCCCCTACACTCGTCGCTGCCGCTATCTCCGTCACATTCAAACATCTCGTCATCTGGTACGGAGCAAAGTGGTCACTCCTCAAACCCAAACTCTATCCTCTTGTCTTTGTAGGAACGGACTTTATTTCGATTTTTGTCCAAATCATCGGTGGTGGTTTGACCGCTATGCAAAGCATGGGTAAAGGATCCGAGACTACAAGAAAACTAGGGGAAGCTCTTGTCATTGGAGGTGTCGCCTTTCAGGTCGCCAATATGTTGGTCTGCGCTGGTCTGATGCTGACCTACGTTCGACGACGTAAGAAGGGGCTTCAACTACGAGATCCCTTGATGGCTTCTGCTCCTGATCCTTACGCCACCGGTATGCCGCGTCGTGGCAAGGTGCCCGTCGCGCGGGAAGAGGCAACACTCAAAGAAGCGGGAAGAGTACACAAATTCGTCTACGCCCTAGGTATTGCATATACCTGTATCATCATTCGATGTGCCTATCGGTAAGTTTCTTGAGCCTCTGCTGCTAAAAACCCAGCTAATTCATGCGTGTTTAGTATTGCCGAGACAGTCCCACCGATTAGCAAAGATGTGATGAAAAACGAGCCTCTCTTCCTCGTGTTCGATGCAGCAATGATGCTCGTGTCTATTGGGCTAGTCACTATCTTGCATCCTTGTATCTTTTTCCCCTACCTGGGAGTGAAGAAGAATAAGAAGAACCAGGGCAAGGCTTATGAAGACTTTCGAATGAGTAGCGATTCTGCTTTGGTGGGACATACACCGCAGTACTCGTCACAGCAATATTCGCCCCAGCATTATCCGTAAGACTGTCTTTTTTATCGGTCTTCGCAATCGAGGATAAAGTTTCGAATTATTTATTAGACTACAATGACAGAAGTAATGGACGAGGAGGAGACGGAAAGAGTTGACTATGTGCTTTTAGGCCTTACCTACGAGGAGAACGACCCTGAGATGAGTTGTAGTTTTGTTATGCCTCGGGTTTCAGTTTCGGTAGACAAAAACAAATTCCTTGTTTTAAGATATAGTAGAGCGCTGCTCTTATAGTTATTTGTGCTGTGTATAGGAGAAAGGCTGTTATTAGGCAGTCAACCATTAGAAGCACCATGCTGAGAGATAGACTCACTATAACTGCCCATGCTTTGCAATTAATGGCTTTTAAGATATTTTATAAAACCTAAATACTAGAGTTATAACCGAATGTCCAACTTGAAAGCTTAACTTCAGTACGATAGTTCAGGGATATGTCTATCCTTCCTGTTAACTAGGCATAAAGTGTCACTCTGATATAAAACTATTTAAGCAGTTATAACAAACTGTCTAATTTATATGTTTAAATCTTCAGACTGCATAAGTCTTTAATATTATAGCTTTCTTATATCAAATAAGTCCCATGGCTTAATATTGGAGACTATTGTAGAGGCAATCTGGTGTATCATTAAGTAATCCTACCGAAGTAGCCCTTTCAGGAAGCTGCCCAGAGAACCAGTCAACGTGACTTGAAAAGATGACCGATATCGCAAGCTTTATGCGCCCTATGCAAGCCATGACGCCATTGAAGACGAATAGAGATAAACCAATAAGCACCATCCAGATTTATGTGATAGGGCGCTTTATGACGCTGAATGTTCATTGTAGGGCGCACTTGTTTGTACGTATCTACATATACCTTATGTATATATATACCGACTCTCATTCTAGCATTCATGTCTTTCGATTCTTCTGTATAGATTCAACCATACAGCTTGACATTTACTTTAAAATGTCCCAAACTTCTATCGAGCTTGCTACGCGCAACGAGGCCGTGTCAGATGATAGGACCCAATTGCAAAGCTTTGAGTCGCGAGCAACAGATGCCGAATTCTCTTTGCCTCCTGTCGATGGAGGAAGAAAGGCGTGGCTGTTCTTGGCCGCTTGCTGGGTTGTTGAGGCCGTAACCTTTGGTTAGTCTCTGTGTCACATGCTCTAACGAGTGAAACTAATTCATGTACAACTAGGCTTTGGTTTCTCGTTTGGTGTCTTTCAAGAATACTACAGTCACCATGAACCTTTTGCTGGTTCGAATAGCATCGCTGCTATTGGAACTACAACTACCGTGAGAAACATGCTAGCCAAATTTTATTTGAATATTTATAGTCTAACATGTAACAGGGTATGCTATACCTAGGAGCACCCTTTGTCGTTATTATCTGCCGTCTTTATCCTCGCCAAGCTCGCTGGTTTACATACGCAGGACTCTTTGTCACAGCTTTGGCCATGGCAATGAGCTCTTTTTGCACCAGTGTAGAGCAACTGATTGCCACGCAAGGAATATTGTTCGGCATAGGTGGTTGCTTTGCCTACTGTCCCTGCACCCTGTATATCGACGAGTGGTTCGTTCAACGCAAAGGCTTTGCCTATGGCATCGTGTGGAGCGCTGCCGGAGCTGGAGGTGCTGTTCTTCCCCTGATTCTCGAGGTCCTCCTTAAGAACTACGGTTTCCAGACAACTGCGAGGATCTGTTCCGGCGTTCTTTTTGGAACCGCTGCCCCACTGGCCTACTTTATCAAGCCCAGACTTCCGTACTCTGCCAATACCCGCAGGAGGCCATTCAACATGCGATTTGTTACCTCCAAGGTATTCATGCTACACCAGCTGGCCAACGTAGTAGAAGCAACAGGCTATTTCCTGCCTACTATCTACTTACCAACCTACGCCCGAACAACCTTTGGCACTTCGACTATCTTGTCAGCATTGACTGTTATCCTGGTCAATATAGCTACAACCATTGGTCTTATGACCATGGGCACTCTGAGTGACAAGCTGGCAGTCACGACGTGTATGTCTATCTCGGCAGTGGGTGTAGGCATATCTGTGTTGCTGGTCTGGGGCCTCACAGCTTCTCTACCCGTGCTCTACGTCTTTTGCGTCATGTACGGCCTGTTTGCTGGATCATGGGCTTCCATTTGGCCTGGTATCATGAGGGAAGTCTCTCAGAAATATCAAGGCGAAGGAAACGAGCAAATTGATCCTGTTATGGTGCACGGCCATCTTTGTGTGGGCAGAGGAGTAGGTAATATCATATCGGGACCCTTGAGTGGCTCACTCATCAAGGGTCGTCCCTGGCAAGGAAAGGTGATTGGGGGGTACGGAAGCGGATATGGTATCCTCATCTTGTATACGGGTTTGACGGGTCTGGTGAGTGGCATGAACTTTCTGTGGCGGTACGTGAACGTGCTGTGAGTTGGTAAGTACGACTCGAAGTTTGTTTCAAATCAATCTTGTCTTCTGATTCCTGTTTTCTTATTGGGCTGATCTATTTATTTTTTCTATTGGTCTGGCGAAATCAAAAGTAACATATTTCTTATCTCACTCTTGCTTGGATACAAAGATAAATTTTCAAGATTACAATGAAACTATAATAGCAGATAGACTTAATCAACTTGTTTTAGTCTTGCAACTTACGAAATCTGATGACTAGCCGTTCGCCGACTGGCCTTGCCGTATAAGCATCCTCCTGCTCAATTCCTCCGTCGTCGACAACAGTTGTCTGAAAGTTTGCGTATATGGCAGCCAGAATGAATTTCATCTCGTTCATAGCAAAGTTAGAACCAATGCACATGCGGCCTCCACTCCCAAAGGCCCAGAAGCGTTTGTGCATCTCGCGGAGTCTCATCTCATCCTGGCTCGGCTCTGTTGTTTTGTCCCCTGATGAAGCTTGCGTCAACCATCTTTCAGGTTTCCATTGTTCAGGTTGTGGGAACACGTCGACGTCTCGGTGGAGGGTGTAAGCGAGAGATGCGATTCTCACGTCTCCAGGAATGTAGTGACCTCCTATGTAGCATCCTTCTTTAGGGGTCTGGCGTGGCTGAGGTCCCGGGATAGGCGCGTGAAGGCGAAGTGTCTCCGTCACCACAGCATGTAAGAGTGGTAGAGAATCCACAGCCTTTGAATCTGGCAAGATTGGATTGCCTGGTATGTTCTCAGTAGCTTCTCCTCCGCACATTCGCTGCCCCAAATCATCAACTTTTAGTGATAGTTCGAGGGTTAGAATCTCAGCGCGAAGCTGTTCTTGAAGGCTTGGCGACTTCGAAATATGCCACGTTGCGTAAGTAAGAGCGATTCCTGCCGTCTCCTGTCCCGCCAGAGAATGATCCATGAGTTCGGATGCTATGGATAGATCGCGTTGTAGAATGCTCGTGCTATACAAGATGCTGCTCTCTCCGCTGGCCCTAAACTCGCGGTCGATCCCGGCGTGTAGGGCGTTGTAAACCACTGGCTCGTCCACATATTCCACTCCCCCCTGACTGGTAGAAACTCCTTTCTCGCTTTTTGTGTTATTAATTTTATCACAAAGACTCCAGTTCCAATCAGAAAGTTTGGAGTTAGACTCGTCAACCCATTTTGGGTAAAGCCGGAGCCAAGGAAACCATTGTTTGCAGAAAGAGGTTAAGATTGGGACTTCCTGTGTCCAAAAAGGATAGTTTGCGCGGGCAAGGTACATTTCCTGCCAGTCTCGACGGTATGTCTCTTGATCGATGAAGTCTGTGCTGTTGAAAAGACCAAAGAGGTAGGCTGTGATCAGATCCATGGCCGCGGCGAGAAACAAGCTGAAAACCTCGACATCCTCATAACCTTGAGTCTTAGGCTTTTGGTTGGCATACTCAGAAATGCCATTCAATACAGGAAGCAAGCGTTTGAATAGGATATGTGCCATCTGAGACTTGCTGGCCTGTGATGATTGTATGTATGACTTGGAGTAGACGTTTGAGATCATCCGTTTTCTTAGTGAATGTGGCTTTGACGAGCTCGTGGCAAACATGTTTGGGACTCTATTGTCGAATTAGTCAACTTGTTCAAAAATAAAAAAGGTAATTACCAGTATCTGGTTGTCCTATCACGGCCTACTTACCCATAGTTATCAAAAACGCTGTACCAATGACCCTTTTCGAACCCTCCCTGATATATAACTCGCATACCTTCTACACCATTGACACTCACCTCATTTGGAGCAATTCGTATCACCGAACCCAGCCTGTTATGTGCATCATGTAGAGACGTGTTTTCTCGTCTGTATTTTCTTATTGCTAGCACCCAGAGACGGCTGATATGGCATGTCCAGTGCGGAGCAGGGAGGCTAGAGAGCGGGGAGAAGAAAGCAGGATAGATGATATAGGCGTAAATCAGCCAAATAAACAACGACCCGGCCGTCATTAGTATGACAAGACTCATGATGGCGAATGGATGGGCCCGAAAATGATGCGAGTGAGAGCTTGGTTATAGATCAAAACTGCCGGATACACCTACTTATGCCATGGGGTTTAAGTTAAGAATAATTTTATCGTCATCGTGCAGCCTTTAAATAGAGTTCATAGTTTACCCGGCGCGGGGCTGAGATAGAACTGATAAGAATCGATAACCACTCCAACTACTATGTTTTTCTTTTTTCAAACGACTACCAGAGAGCTTTCCTTATCACTCCGAATCTCGGACCTTGAAACTTTAGACTTCTTGGGCGTGTTCCTTCAACACCCTGCCGAAGCGGTTAGTAGGTTGCCAAACAGAAGCTGGAGGTCCATCATAAATAATGTTAGAAGTCAAGAATGCGTTGAATCAATAATAGACAATTCGAATTTAAGATTTGTACAGGTCATAAAGCTATCGTAAAGTGGCCAAGCCCAACGAGCCCAACTTCAGTACTTCTTCCGGGTCATTCTACCTAGTTCAAGCTTACAACCTCGACGTTTCGAACCTGGAAGGTTGTTGCTGTGCACGAAGATATTAGCATACATCACTTAGGTTTCAATAAGTAGGGCAACGTACGTGTCGTGGGCCCAGGAGAGCCAGAAGATCCCTCAGTCTGGTAGTTGACGATGCTGTCGAATTGTTAGCTAGAGCTTACTAACTGATTACTGTCATTTCGAAACTTACAGACGAAGGCCTGCTCCAATATAGTCCCGGCCATATTGAGTAGTCTGTTCAACACCGTCGAGGAAGAACTTGACTCTCACGTCATGGCCATTCTCGTCGCGCAGCTCAGCACGAACAGAGTGCCACTCCCCAGGGTTGGGATAGTCCCTGTCCAGGGCAGTCACCTCATCCGACGTGTTGAAAGTGTTGAAAGAAATCTTGCCAGAGCCCTTCCACTCAGCAATGTCAATCTCTGGAGGCCATCCGCTAGCGGCGTTGAGCCAGAAAGCAGGCCATGTTCCCTTGTCCACTGGAGCGATGAACTCAGCACTGATATCGTAACCACCACCGGCAGAGACAGTAAAGGTAGACTTGGCGTGGATAGCTCCAGAGAGATAATGGATAGGGTCTTCCTGGTCAGTTCTTGGCTCGGCCGTCAGGGTGAGAACACCGTCGGTGACGGAGACGTGCTCTTCATCCATTCGGGCGCCGCCATTGTGCGTAGGACCCCAGGGATACAAATAGTTCCAGTAGGTCTCGAGGGAGTTGAATGAGTCTGTAGGAATCTCGGTCGTGGCGCGTCGTTCAATCGGCGGTCGCAGAGAAGAGCAGGATACTCCGGCGCATTGAAGCGCGAAAAGAAGGTCTTTGAAGTGCATGATGTCTGTAGTTCAGGAAGATAGTCTTAACTTGTCTCCTGAAGAGTCTGAACAATAGGGCGAGCGAGGTAGTATTTAAATACTGATGGGACTGCTATAATGTGGTCCTTTAAAGGGCCTGAAACAGGAGCAATGAAACCTCATCCAGGATCTTGAAACTAAAATCTCGTATCCGTGCGTTGATCACCTCAAACAAAACACCGGGATAAACATTAAATGCACCAACAGGAAAATTGTTTATGGTACGAGATAAAGTGGTGGGTGTTGGCGTGATGGAACCTTACAATTAGACTGATGGAGATGGATAGACAATTGATGATCGTTCACACCCTTTCAGATATTATCAAGCCGATCTTTGAATAAGTCACCTGTGATTCGAGCGCATTATTTCTTGCATAATTCTCAAGGTCACGCAGCCAACTTGCATACTGCTGTGAGCTCAACTTCGTCCACATATATGTCCGCAGAAAATGCAGCTATCACCGGATATTTCGGGTGCAGATCAATTTTTAATCGCTAGAGGCTAAATATAGACATTTTACAGGGCATTAATTCATACCCGAGAACCTAAATACAAGAAAGGCACAGAACGTTAAACCTATTTGACAAGAGAGTTGACATAGTTCTCAATGTTTGCGTAACCGTTCGACGCAATCTTCATGGCATCTGAAGCATCATTGGGGTTAAGGCCGTTCTTGGTCTCATACTCATCAGGAATACCATCACCGTCTGAGTCTTTGGGGGCGGTGCCACCAGCAACCTCTCCGACGCCGCCGAAATCCTTCTCATCGGAGATCAGCTTACCCTCCTTACCATAAGACTTGACCTGGTTGATGAGGGCAGTGTCGACGCTGTCTCGGTGCAGTGAGTTGCCAACGCCATTGAGGACGGCCTCGACAGCCTTTTCAGGTGTAAGGGCATTGGCAGGAGCTGGGTAGTCGTAGGGTGTTGTGACAAGATCCATGTCGGAGTAGCAGGTGGTCTTCTCGCAGAGAGCAGCACCATCGAGCTTTCCGTTGCGGTTAGAGTCGTAGAAGTTGTTCTTCACATCTGCGGAAACATGATGAGCAAGCAGTTTGCATAAAGGAAATCTTTTGACTTACAGGCGTGGAAGTTCTTGTTGCCTCGTGTGAAGGCAGTAACACTGGTTTCAGGACCAGAGATGAAATAGTTGTTGACGATGTTGACATAGCTGTCCCCGTCACTACCTCCAGCAATGTAGCCACCACCACCTCCCCAGTTGTAGATGACCTATAGAACAGTGAGTATCAGGACAGTATGGTAAGTGAGAGGATAAGTATACATACGTTGTTCTGGAAGTCATTGACACCCTTAACCTTGGGGTTACGAGTCTTGTTGTCAATGTACAAGTTGCGGAACAAGCTGACTCCGCCATCTTGTGTCTGCATCAAACCACCACAAGAGTGGGAAACGAGACCCTGTCCAATGATGCTGTTCTGGATAGAGACGTTCGAGACGTCACCATTGATTGAGAAGGTCTCATCGCGACCCCACGTGATACTGACGTGGTCAACGATGATGTTCTTGCCGTCAGCAATACCCATGGCATCCTTGCCTGAGGTTCCGCCTCTACCCATGCGGACGGAAATGTATCGCACGATGGAGTCGTTAGCGTTGGACAGCGACCAGCCATTTCCATAGACAACAATTCCCTATATATATGTTAGAAAAGGCAGCAATTGGTGGTGAGTATGACGACTTACTTCACCAGGAGCGGTCTGGCCGGCGATGTAGATGTTCTTGGACACAACAATGCGCTCTTTGATCTTGATGATACCACCGACATCAAAGACAACAATTCGGTTAGGCTTTGATACAGCATCTCGAAGCGAGCCCTTGCCAGAGTCACTATTATCAAGTTAGATTAGTTGGTACAGAATGATTGGAAACTTCTAATGTGTGTCAACTTACTCGAGGTTTGTAACCTTGTAAACCTCACCCTGACGACCACCAACAGCATTTCTACCAAAGCCTTCAGCTCCAGGGAACGCAAGTTGAGCAGCCTGTGCGGCTCCAGCAGCCGTCAAAGCTAGCAATGTGGTAAACTTCATTTTGTCTCGACGATCAAAAAACTTCTATCAAAAAAAGAGCGATAGTCAACCGTCATGTTTCAAGTGCGAAGGAGGTGCGGGATGAGTTTATGTACCACAGCCCAAAGAATCCTTATTTCCATTATAGGAGTCCCCGGCTAAAGCTCCGTTTACCATGGTTAAGGGTTGCATGGGGATTGGAAACTCCTCCAATGTCTGTCTCGCGTGTAATGAAAGGGGACTTGGCTTTCCTACTTGGGTAGAGTTGTAGTGAGACACCGATTGGTGGAATCTTGGACAAGGGTCATGGTTGACCTATTTCTGTTGCAGGAGTGTTTCAAACCAACGAGAACAACTCCGGACGATCATTAACTGAAACAGAACGGTTAAATTCATGTAACTCCAGAAATATAAACGACTCTGTCGTTAGACGGGAGAAATGGAATAGTATTCATCAAATCTTGGTACGAATTGCTCAAGCACATATCGTGGCTCTGTCATGATTAAGAAGTCAAAATAGAAAACACCAGGACTCCTAACAATCTTCAAGAAGTATACCACGCTTGCAGATAACAATTCTTTGTAAATTCAGAGTTAACAAGTAAATCGCACGACCTGTGGAGTCCGTCAATTCTTCACCGTCTTGTCGTTTAGACTTGGGTGGGGATTTGAGCGATATAGGCTTTTTACACCATCATCCCTCCAAACAAGCTTAACTCAGCTCTTCCGGTCCGTTTCTGTTACGATTGATTGGTTGCTTCCAGTGAGACCAATAAGTCTGGCTAAAAGGGGCCAAGTTATTTCAATAGTAAATCCTGGGCAACAGTCGTTATTATTCAGCGTGTTCTATGAGTTAAATGTTACTAAAAACAGTACCTAGTAACTTAGACTTGGTACAGCAACAAATTATCTGTCAACATCTTCACCCTTCGCCATCTTCATCTGCCTCTGAGCTTTATAATACGTCCAATTCCACGAAGACCAGTCGATTCGCACTTATCCTTCCACTCGGTAAACTCCTCTTACTTCTTCGTCACTCTGCCTTTCTTAGGCTTCTGACCAGTTGCCCTTTTCGCCCTTCGTTTCTTGACAATCTTGGTCACTTGCTTGCCCTGGTTGACAGTAAAGTCACCTGGATCATACCTAGGAGCCTGTGTCATATCTTTATGTAGCCCTTGATGGTTCAGAAGGGGTAGAAAAGGTTGCTGCTGTTGACCGGCGCGAGAGCGAAGGTTCCTCGAGTGGCTGGGTAAATTGTAAGCTCGGAGAGAGCACGTTTTCTTCATGCCTTTAGGTCGGGGCACTCGCTTGAAGAGGGCTTCGGCATCTTTGCGCCACACATCGATGACAAGAGTCTGGAAACAGTATAGATCCCAGGCCGCCAGGCTCTGCCAGGCCCAACGTAGTTGTGAGCTTCCCCCCAGGCCAGAAGGATCTGGACCAAAGGGGTGGGGAACAGTTGCAGCAAGACTCAAGTCGACCAGTGTACCGTTAACATATTGTCCAGGGAGCACATCCCTTATTACTATGCCGTGTTTGTGAAACTCGTGTAGGTCCTCTAGCATACGAGGAAACTGAGATATCTGAGCAACTCTGTCATACCATTCTCGCAGGTCCTTGTTGTCGAATTCGGCCATTTCCACCCAGTCCTTCACTATTCCCATAGTAGGGACGCCGTCACCGTTGCTGAGAAAGTGGGAAAGCTCTTCATATGGGTCCAGCATCTTGGATCTTGCGACTTTGAGCTTTTCGGCGATGACCTCTGTCAACTCGAGAGCAACGTAACCATGGACTTTGACTGCGAGGTGCTCGCAGCCCACTTCCTGCAGTCTGCCAAATGCCCGGCATTCGTTCTCAAAGGGCGTAAAGTGAAAATCAAATCGGTCACAGCACTGGTAAGGGCTTTTCTTTCTCTGGAGTACTGGTTCATCATCACATCCATAGAGCGGTTCATGAACAAACTGTAAACTGTCAGCGTCCCACTCAATAAAAGGCCATAATTTAGCCTCCTGACTTACAAATTTAATGGCATAGAAGTGATCGCCAATTCTCGTCTTGATAATTATCCCATGAGCATTATCAGATTCCAAGATATTGAGGAATTCCACGTCATCGGCCTCAAGATGATGCTTAAACGGCGCCAGTTTGGGGCCTTCGCATTCAGGCAAGGGTTTGGAAGGACGCATGGCGAACGTTGAAGAGGGTGACTGTAAAGTTGCGGAGTTCAGTTCAAAGGCTTTGCTTGGGAATACATTACAGCTGAAAGGTTTGGGAATTTCAACTCAGGTCTGGGGCCAAAAAGATATAACAAAAATTGCCCCTTGAAGGAAGCGACAAAGACCCACGCTCAGCCGTGTCTACAGACACAAACAACAAAGAATAAAGAATGACCCCGGTTGTTTGCCCTTACGCCACAGTTGCTCAAGCATCCACCCTAGTAGGGGACAAAGAAATATCCTTCAATCCCAGCCCGGTCTGTGCTATAACCAGGACAAATAATATCAGTAGAAGCCAAAGTTAGTAGCATTACAAAGAGAAAATCAGTCAAGCGGGCACGTTCATGGGTCTTGCAATGGTCATTCGTTCACACTCTAGATCTATTCGGTTACCATCAGTGCGTCGTGATCGTGAACACTACTGCCAAGCTCTTTGTTTGTTAGTACGTTGGCATTAGACTTGTGCACTGTAACGTACATTTGTTTCATTCTTGTTTTCTATCTATTCTATTGATGGGAGTAGCAGGCCAGTTATTTTTGGAAACATCATACTTGGCAGCACTGGATGCAGACTGAATAGCAAATATTGAAATACGATATTAATCGTTACAAAAGAAGGGCTTTTTCTCGGCTGTTGATCTCGTGTTATCATCTATGATCTATCGATAGCATCTATCTTGGATTCTTTCAGGGGCAGTTCCACAGCAACGAATATTTTATTACCATTCGTCGCTTTATGAGGCTATTTGAGATCTTATTCCTGTCCATAAAGCAGATCAATGAAGAGCTTGGTTAATCTAGACTTGTCGATTGAGCTATCATTAATGACTTCAACTTCATTGGACGATTTAGTCAGTAGCCATCCGCTATATGACACGTTTCTAAAGGGGCTTTCGGCCCCAAACGGCTTTCAGCTCGTTTTGGCTCGCTGTGCTCTTTGTTGTTCACTAGCCAAAGGTCTCTCTGAAGAGCAGAATCGGTCATCTGTAACGAGTGGCAGTGGGTGGCGTTCAATGTTCCGCAACATGACATCCAGCAGCTGCTTCGCAAAACATCAATAGAAGATATATATACATACCCGAGCCCGCCCTGAGATCTATTACATAAACTCTCCTTTCCGGTATCTAACCAATCACATCGTCATTATCATCATCGTTATCACTCGCTACAATCACTCTGAGCTATCTCTTCACTGTTTTCTATTCGTTCTTATCCCAGATAACATCATTCTCCTCCACAAGTTTGATCATGGCAAGCCAGTCCATCCAGAGTGTCCTAGCGATACGAAACCCTACTCTCACCTTTGATTCCAGCATTGGCATTGGAGGGATTGGGTCTGGGAGAGTATCCTTCTCCCATTCGAATATCAGTCGATGGGATGATTTCAGTTTCGCCCACATCTACAGTGCCTATGGCCATATTCTGTGCCAGCCAAACTCGGCAAACATTGGTATCGAGACGTTTTCTTTGGATAGATCATTCCGGAACCTATCTGAACTAAAACACTATGGCTTTGGATCGCTCCTCGCCAAACTGGAATCTCCCTTGATCGAAGGTGCGCGTTTTCTTGCACAAGAATTGGGCTCCCCGACAGCTATTTCTATCTTCAAGGATGTGCCTCTGATTGTTACGCATGGTAATAGTGCTGGTTACAAGCCCAGCTTGGCTTTCTTCGTCGATGCACAGCCTCGCTTCAATCTTGTTGTCAGTTGCGCGAGACTCTCAGGAGTATGGAGCTCAAAGGACCTCGAGGACCAGACAGAGAATTCCACGTGGCCCATCGGACAGCTTAGCAACTATGCCAAATTCGGTGGAACTCGCTACTCGTTCATCATGACAGAGCTCGAAGTTGTCGTTGTGCGTTTCTACAAAACGAGTTCCGGAGAGCTTGGGGCCCAGTGGCAGGCTATTCCGCGGAACGCATGCGGCGAGGGAGCGATGACGGTCGGCCTGGCTATCTGGTGCTTGGTGATGATGAGCCTGAACAGAGAGCACCGCCCTGTTACGGAGCAAACCATGACATTGCCCATTAATATCTGGTGGAAGAAGGGGGGTAATGAGACTGGGTTCATCTACGAGCATCATTTGTCAGGACGAAGGCTCACTTTCTTGCCAACAGGAGCAGTCGCTGTGGACAAGCAGGTCTAGGGTTTATTTATTGTTCGTATGGGAGGAAAACTCTGAATCTTACTCGCAGGATTGTGATGGACTTGCGCAGAGGGTTTGGCGGAAGGGCATGGATGTAACGGGCTGAGCAGGGCAGGCATGCCATGGGCAATTTTGTGGTTTCTTTGGCTCATTGTATCAATTTCTTATTAGTATGTTTGGGGATAGATTTGGCAACAGAACGGTTGGGTAGAGACAAATTGTATTTGACAGAGCCAGGAGCTGAAACAATCCATCAACCCGCGCGGTACGGAGTAAACTCGCTTCAATTCCAACATGCATTCGGATCCTTTGGACCATGTTGAATACGGTAAATAGGATCTCTAGATGCCAGGATTACCGCATGATATAAAACATCTGCCCCACAGTGATATTGGAAGGATTCAAGGTTACATATGAACAGGGCACTCGCTAAACAAATAAATACTGCCAACATCCTAAACTTCCACCTGTTGATATCGAGTGGTATCGCGTTCTTTTTAAACACACCAGTGAATGTTATCCAAAGCTTTGATTGAGATTGATTCATTCAGCAATGGCTGATCCCAAAGACCAAAGCGCTCAAACCCTCACTTTGCCCGATGGCCGTACCCTTGCCTACAACGTCTACGGCTCACCTACACCATCACTTCACATCTTCTACTTCCACAGCTACCCGGCGTCTCGCGTCGAGGGTGTTCTTTTCCACGATGCAGCTCTAGCTCTCGGCATCCAGCTCATATGCCCCGACCGTCCGGGTATGGGCTCAAGCACATTCTTACCAGATCGTAGCTTACTCGACTGGCCCTACGATGTTCTTGCGCTGGCTGATCACCTCTCGATTGCACAATTTGGCTGTATTGGGGTTTCAGGTGGTGGCCCGTACACCATAGCCTGCTACAACAAGATTCCACGCTCACGACTCAAAGCCGTGGCCGTATTAGCGGGCATTTGGCCGACCACTCTGGGCACACAGGGCATGCCGTTGGAGTCGCGTGTCATGCTCTTCCTCGCGCCTTGGATACCAGGGCTAGTGGCAGCGGGCCTTGACTACGGTATCGGCAAAGCAGCGCGAGACACGGAGCATCCTGAAGCTTACGCTGCTGCAGTGGACAAGTCAATTGAGTCGCGAGCTGGAGTGGACCGTGATGTATGGAGGGAGAACAAGAACGGCATCAAAGACGTGGTGTTAGAGAGCATGCGCGAGGCCCTCAAGGACGGGTCTACGGGAGCCGCCCACGACGCAAGAGTGTACGGAAGCGACTGGGGATTCGCCTTATCAGACGTCAAAGTCGGAGAGAAGTCACTGTTGATATGGCATGGAAAGAAAGATCACAACGTGCCCTTGGCCATGGCGGAAAAGGCGGTGGCTCTGTTACCAGGCTCTCAGTTCAGGTCTTTTCCAGACGATGGACATACCAGTCTTATTGCAGGGAAGCCGAAGGAGTTCTTGGAGGAAGTGAAGGCGTTGTTGGAAGGATGATAGCAATTCCTCACCAGATGGCTATGGGTATCTGTCACATTACAGTCCAAACGCAGCGTTTGTTCGTGTTCGTCCTGCTGCGAGAATCTGAATAGTTTGCAATTGCGACCTCAGCATCCAACAACAAGCAAGCCTCGTTTGAGGCCCGGTTAGCTCAATCGGTAGAGCGTGAGACTCTTAAATGAGTACACCATCTCAAGGTTGCGGGTTCGACCCCCGCATCGGGCTGTTCCTATACAAATGATACGATTGAACCTCTTTTTTTGCATTTGCTGACCATTGGGAAATGCAGAGGAAGCGATTCATATGTACGAATCGTAACAAGTTATGTCCTTTTTGCCGGGTTGTCGCTTGTTTGTCAAACGTGCACTCACTGCTAGCAAGGGGCCTCGGCCTCATCATCTATGCGTTCATTCGTAACTCTTGATCATTAAAGCTTGCGCATGGCGCTCACCCATAAATGTCCTTCCACTGCTGAGATACATCAATACACGATAACAAAGCTTCGCGGCTTTAGCTCCAGTGCTTCACATCACAAACAAGAGGTCGGTATCTAAGAGTCAAAGTCAGCAACGTATTCGCCCTAAAATGTGCCATGGTAGATGCTCACCAATGGGATGACTGCTCGAAAGTTGTGGCTTCTGAGTATACTTCGTCTCGAGAATATCACGGACGCTGTTGAGCAGCTCGATATAGCTCTGCTTGGGGTTTGCCTTGATAGCAGAAATGAAAGCCCAGGACATGGCACCAGTGGCCTTGGCGTTGATGGTAGCGTCGGCCCTAGAAGTACTGTTAAAAATGTCTTAGAAACGATGCAAATGGACTTACGATGTCTGGTCGTCTTTGCTTCCAGACCACATGACAACGTCGGCGGGCGATGTTCGAGTATCCTTAGTCTTCTCGTATGCATCGTCGCCTCTGAATGCGGTCTTGGCTAAAGTAAAGACAGAAGCCGCAGCGCCACCAAGATCACCACCAGAGTAAGCTTTGAAGGCGTCAAAGAGGCCTGATGCAGCTTCCTTAGCAAGGTTAGGCTCTTTGAGAACACCCTTGGTTGAGTAGACGTATGGAAGGTCCATGACCGTAGCAGAGTGACACGAGTCGAAAATGGCAGTAAGGCGGACACCTTGTCCCAGAGGCCTTACTACACGGTAGTGGATCTCATCGTCGACAATGGGGCCGGCTTCTTGGTGGTCGACAGGATAAATGCACTCATCGTATCCGTCATCCTCATCACCATCCTCGTCCTCGACCTGACCACCGTGACCTAAAAGCGATTCTGTTAGAAAGCACGGCTGCAAGGAAGCAGATCAACTCACCAGAGTAATGGAGGAACAGAGCATCGTTGGGCTGGGCGTTTGATACAAGCCAGCCCATGGCACGAGTAATGTTTTCCCTGGTGGGAATCATGACAGGGTTGGATTGATCATCAGTCAAGATGACCATGTCCTCTCGCTTGTAGCCATAGCGCTCAACAAGGAAGGCCGACACGTTGTGAACATCGTTGATGCAACCGCGAAGCTCTCCCTGCTGATTGAAGTAGTTGATACCGATCAGCAGCGCCTTGCGTCGACCGGTACAGTTGGAGTATTGGAAAGTATAGCCTCCGGGGGCTCCATGACCGAATTGCTGGGGTTGAGAGGGAGGAGGCGGACCGGCTCGAGCGTGGTAGGCGTGGGCATGCTGACCCTGTGGGAGAGGATAACCGTAGGCGTCGAGGCCGGGAGGTGGAGGGTATCGTGGAGGAGGGTATCGCTGATATCCGGATTGACCTCCAGAGTAACCGCCGCCGTATTGTTGTTGGGGAGGCGGAGGGCCAGGAGGAGGAGCGTGTCCGTAGCCGCCGCCGCCTCCTCCGTGATATCCTTGACCTGGGTAGTAGGACATGTCGATTTGTTGTGCAAGAGGTAACCGTTCAACGTGGAGAACAGGAGATGATGCGGGAGGGAGCTCGAAAGATGAGAAGCTCGAAACGCAGAAGACAACTATGGGTCAGCAGCCAAAGTCCAGCCTCACCTGCGTTCTGTCTCACAATGAATGGCTGCAATGCTCGAGCTCGCGGCTGGGCTGCATTCACGGAAGTGGAGGGCGGGCGCTAATGAGGCGGGGCCTGTAGCTTCCTGCCCGGATGAGGATGGAGGGGCACCAGGACAAACGGCGTGCCTGCCTGATTCTCCAGCCCTGAAGCTCCCCTGAAAACCCCCTGTAGGCGAATGCTTGGGAGGCCGCTGAAGGGAAATTACTCACCCAATGGAACGCCAAGGGACCTGGATGGTCTTGGCGCTGCAGCAGAGCCCCTCCCCCTCACCGCAGCATCAGACAGCAAACGAGTACAGTATCAGGAACGTGTTCACACCAGATTCATTGTCACAAGGGAATAAGATTGTGAGACGACATGAAACCCTCCATGATCTCCGGAAAGCTCCATCACCAACCTCTAATTGTCAAACACCCTCATGACAACATCACCGGCGGCCTCTCGCTTGCTTTGGAAATGACGCAGTTACCAGTCACTAGTGATTCAGACATGCTTATCGACATTTATTCACTCCTTCTCATAGGGACAACATGATTGCATATCATGACTGCCTGCATCTATGCTCCGCCACAATAGTGTTGCTACAACGTACCCCATACTTCTCTCCCTGCTCTGCATTCTGCATTTATGGAGATGGGGCGGACATTGTAACGCTTGAAAGGGACATGAGTGACTCCCGTCTAGGTTGTCATGAGTGTTCGAGGCCAACCGTCAGACCAGATGAGGGATAAGTTGGATGAATTCTACTCGAGTCAACTCCACGCCATTATATGGAGACGTGCTTTTCCGTACATCCATGTCGCAATATTAGTACAGTGTACAACAGGTCTAGCATAGATATCCGCTTGTCAATAGTCTCGCATGAAGTCCGTATAGGAGCGAAGCTATCTACCTAACACCTAGCTAGCTAAGTCCTAATGTTCAACTAAAAATGAAGCTTCATAGAGCTTTAAGTCGGTGACATTAGGGGAGCGTTGGTTGCCCCGCCGGAACGGCCCGCAGGGGTTACTAATGTTCCACTGATTGGCCACGCCGTAGAAATATTACTGGCCGGTTCCCGGAAGCTTGAGGTTAGGTGTCGAATGGAGGGGTAAAACGGGCATTGGACGGGCCAGTGCGGCGGCTCTGAATCCTGTACCTCTCCCTATGTGCTTCGATAGCATCAAATTATCCATCCATTCCGTCTACACTACAGCACAGGACGTGGACCATCAGTGACAAGGAGGAGCATTTTCGCACAGGGAGATTCACAGAGTGATTTCCCTTCTCAGCAGTGAGACGTTTCACTCCGCCACCCATGCACTGTCGGCACCTGCCAAGCACCTCTACCGGCTGGCGATAACTGCGCGGGTCGCACCTACCCTCACACCTCAGGCTTTCCACTATTATATAAACAGAACCCGGTCGCTCCTT
Source organism: Fusarium stilboides (assembly GCA_014822085.1). Taxonomy (NCBI): domain Eukaryota; kingdom Fungi; phylum Ascomycota; class Sordariomycetes; order Hypocreales; family Nectriaceae; genus Fusarium; species Fusarium stilboides. The sequence goes on from JAASAY010000145.1 coordinate 109,606, forward strand.
CTCTTGACTTCCTCCACTCTCTCATCTACCTTTCCTCTCTTCCTCTCTCAAACTTCAACCTCCCTTCAGTTCAGACTTCGCACTTCACGCTTGGAAGTCAACCCCAACCATGTCTTTCTTCAAGAAGATCGCCAAAGAGTTCGAGAACCTTGGTATCGGCGACAAGGACAAGGAAGAGAAGAAGGACGAGTCTCACCAGGCTTATCCTCCTCCCCAGCAGTCTCACGACAGTAAGCTTTTGCTCTTTGTTCCGCTTTTTCGATCTTGCATTGGCTAACTCTTAATTTCTAGACACCCGCAACTATGGCGGTTACGGCGAGGGCGGCCATGGAGGACCTCCTCCTGGACAGTACAACTCTCCTCACCCTCAGCAGCAGTACGGTGCTCCCCCTCCTCAGCCTGCCTACCAGCCGCCTTCCGACCGTCCTCCTCTGCCCGAGGGATGGACCGCTCAGTTCGACCAGCAGCACCAGCGATGGTACTATGTTGAAGTAGCTACTGGTCGCACTCAGTGGGAGGCTCCCGGACATCACGCTCCTCCCCCTCCTCCTCCCGATTCTCGTCCTCCTTACGAGTCCCATCCTTCCGATGGATCTCGCGGTTACGCTGGTGGCCCTGGTGGACCCGGCGGTTACGGTTCTCCTGCACCTGGCTATGGCGGTGCTCCCGGCTATGGTGGTTACGGCTCTCCCCCACCTCAGGGCGGCTACGGGTCTCCTGCTCCAGGTGGTTACGGATCTTCTGCTCCGGGTGGTTACGGATCTCCTGCTCCCGGTTACGGTGGTGCTCCCTACGGTGCTCCCGGATATGGTGCTCCTCCTGGTGAGCATGGTTACGGCGGTGACCGTGGCCACGGTGACCATGGCTACCAGCAACATAACCCTTACGGCCATGAGGGCGAGAAGAAGAAGAGTAGCAGCTCCGGAATGCTTCTTGGTGCCGCTGGTGGTCTCGCCGTCGGTGCTGTCGGTGGTGCTTTGATCGCCAACGAGCTCAACGACAGTGACAGCGACCACGAGCACTCTGCTCCTCCCCCTGCTCCTGCTCCTGCCCCGTACGATTACCAGCAGCCTCCTGCTCACGATCCCTACGCCGATCCCTACGCTCAGGACGGTCCCCCTGCTGTCCTGCCTCCTACTGATGCCGATGGAGACTCTGTCTCATCTAGCGATCGAGAGGATGTCCAGGAGGCACGTGAGGAGTACGAAGAAGCCCTGGCGGATGCTGCCGACTCGGACGCCAGCAGCAGTGATCAGGAGGCCCTTGAGGAGGCACGTGAAGAGTACGAAGAGGAGTACGAAGAGGTCTATGAGGACTAAGTGGTGTAGAACGAGCTACGATTAACGACATGTTTACGTCCATTTCCGACTGGATTGCGCCGGAGCCGTATAGGCAAGGAAGAAGGCTGATGAATTTCTCTCACTTGTTGATACCTTAGTACACAGTACAATACCAGAGCACGTTTCGTATTTATCCGACTTGGCATATTTTGATGAAGTATTCGTTGTCCACTCTCTTTGGTAACCTTAGTTATTAGCGCTTGCACCCATCACGATTGTCAGCATCCAATCCTGGGCGCGTAGGCACATGGCCAGGTATCATACCATGTTCCAAACGTGGTTCAAAATGCACCAAGCATATCACTTTACTGCAAGTAGCAGCCGCCTTCGCTTATCGGCACCGAGCCAAGAACTGCAGGACCCTCTTTGTTGTGTAACCCTTGCTGTTGGAGTCGATCTCATATCTGACCGAACCTCGGGATATTGGACATTTCACAAGCTCTGAGGCCTCACGGTATATGATTTATTGCCCAACAAAGACTTGATTAAGCAGAAATTATCTATTCACGAATGAGCCAAAGTAGAAATTAATAGGGAAATCAGCAGAAGCAAATTTCCGAAGCAAAAGCATGAGTTGTCCGTCTCCACGCTTGGCATTACACGATAATGGTTGAGCGTACATTGCACAGCCCCCTTCGACTCTCCTTGGCAGCATCAAGTACTCGATACTTTTGCGCATCAGGGGCGGTCTTTAGCGGGCGCTTTTTCGACCTTGTTCTTTATTCCCACATGGCACGGGACTTTTTTCTTTCTTTGACAGCTCGCGCCCGAGCCCATCTCCACAGGGAAGGTTGAGAAAGGCCTCAAATTTTCACATAGTTGGACAAAGATGTTGAGTATAACCCATGTTCGCTGCATGAACGGTGAGAAGGCCACTACCCTTTTTTCTCCTGTCGGCACAGCGATGCCGAGAAGACAAGGACTTAAAAATTGCTTGTCGCGGTCAAGCTTTTGAGTGGTGCGGTGAGCGAGTAAACAAGCATTGGAAGAAAAGCTTGATGAGAAGCTTGTTGTCTTGTTTGCTTATGCTTAGATCAAGGTTGACAAGGGCTAGCGGTGGTGAGCTTGGCGGTCGAACGGCGGATACATATCCTGGGTACCTAGGTAGCATAGGAAGTTTGCGGAGGTAAAAGGCCAAGACGGAGTAATAACAATGACACAAGTTTGATTCGCTGGTGCGGAATCATGAAATCCTTCTATCTTGGCCGTCCATGTTCTCTGCTATTGACGTTTGGCGCGTGATGGTAAGTAAGCTATTCTCCGACTAGCTTGGGTGGGTTGACGAAGCTCTCCAATAACCTCATGCCCATCTTTGCGCAGCGTCACATGTAAAATGTAGTCTTTAGTCAGGCAAGTCATTATTCATTCTTGTTACTCGATTCCTTAGGATACGCATACTGGTATAGCAAAGGCTAATTGTAACCATTCTCAGAACAAGCCTCTAACGACCCCATCATTACTCCTCCGATCTCGTCGCTCATCCTTCTGGGTATCACACACGCGTTTTCTCCACATAGCTTAACTTCGACTATTTCTCGTTGTTCTTCTCGTCCATACAGATACACAGCGCCGCCATCAGGGCCATGTCTACACCGGGCGCGACAACGAGGGCATACGTCTGCTGACCGAAGAACATGTCCTTTCCGCTGAGGAGCTTGCGATCGATGCGCGCGATGACGGTGTTGGTTGACTTGTCAAAGATATCGGCGGCATAGTCGAACCACCCGCCCTTCATCTCTAGTACCTCGGCTGTGCCGTCGCTCGAGGTGAAAGTAGCTGTGGCCTTGGAGCCCATGACTGCGGAGACGATGTTAAGATAAAGGACATATATACTGCAGGAGGGACTACTCACGCTTGAAGCTATTCTTGACCTCCATGAGCTTCTGGCCCTGGGGATCTTCTACAGCATAGGTGGCGTGGATGTGGAGGTGCTCTTTGACAATGCTAAAAAGGTGATTGCCATGCATGTCAAACACCTTCTTGCGACCCGAGATGCTCATGACCTTGCCCTCTACTTTGAGAATGGGCTGACCGTTGGCAAGTTTAATGTCAAAGCTGTCGCCCGTGAGGGACATGACTTTCTCCTTGAGCACGAGTGTCTCGGTCTGATTGGCGATGAGGTTCTTGAAGACGCCGACATGGCGGGGCGCGGGCTGGAGCTGGACGGCGGCCATGATTGTTGAATTGAAAAGATGATGCTAAAATGCTGCAAATCAAGAAACTGAGGGGAAGACGGAAGATAATAAGGTGATGTTGATGTCGCCCCCAACGTCAGTAGGATGGCTTCCTTCCCAGGCTATTTATACGACTCTGCCACCAACAGATTGACCCTTGTGCAAGAACGTCACAACCCCTCTTGAAAGCTGAGACACACGGACGCTACCCTTAGGGCTGATTGACGCTACAGAAATGGTCCGGGAGCAAGGCACAATCTGGCGAATGGCGTGTCGCGTGGTTGACTTTGGCAGGGAAGGATGCTGGTAAGGCTGATTGTGAGCTTGTGCTAGTTGCTGTCTGGTTTAATACGACGGATGCGATATGCTGAAGTTTAAAGGCATGTGAAATGCTAATAAGCCATGAGATCTACAGCTCTACCTCTGATGGTCCAACTGCTAGAAGAGGACCTACTAACTTAGAGAGCTTCCCTCTTCTCTCTTGTATTCTCACGACTGTGGGAAGAGGTAACCAACGGGTACAGCTCGAGTAACCCTTCACATTCCGTGAGTAAACGGAAGCGGAATTGATCGTAGGATGCCTGGCGCAGCAGCTCAATCTCCCTGCTTATTCGTCAATCCACCCTGTCGGTACTTTGGTGGTCGGCAGATCAGTACCTCAATGTCTTGGCTAAGAATAGCTCCACATTCGCTGAGCCAGTGACGTTACGTCTTCCATCCTCTCAGCGCGGCTGTGCTTTGCACGATGCATCATCCTTTTGCAGAGTACTTTTGTGTGTTGATGCAACTGTATGATAGACGTGGACTGAGTAAACAGCTGATTCAACTGCTGGCATACATATCTGTTCAATTTGATTTCAGTCACCATTATTGAAGAATCGCTTAGACCTGTCGTATTTCACAGTAGAAGGTCACGAACAAGCTGCAAAGGATCTCACGTTTATTCATACCCGTACACAAAAGACCATTTAAAATAATTTCTGAATCAGAAAGATAAATGGTAATGAAAGATCAGTAAGACGTATGCTCATTTTAATGCTCGTTCAGCAATTTGCCGAGTTTCATTGAAGCATGAAGGTGATTTAAGCACGAATCCCTCCATCCACCCTAGAGACTGGCAAAAATCATGAGCCAATCGACATATGCCTCAGTTCGAAGAGCTCTACCTATCAAGCAATCACGTGATAGATTCGTCGGTCTGGTGGTCTAGTGGTATGATTCTCGCTTAGGGAAAACCCTATAGCATAGCTTGCGAGAGGTCCCGGGTTCAATCCCCGGCCAGACCCTTTCTTTTGCATTTTGGTGTTCTGAATTCAGTGCCCAAGAGCTACTTCTTTCTTCTCCATCCATTCCTTTTTGCTGCTTCCTTGCTGATATCAAACGCTTGACTTAGCTAGAGCAAGATTGCGGCATGACCTATAGAGCTACACTTCAGGAAGCCTAACAAACCTCTACGCGGGTAGCTTAGCCAGTCGAGATGAAGGGTCGCCCTCGAAATTGAAAATTTTTCTTAAAAAAGCCGAGTCATTGAGCCCAGTACTCTATTACTTCACACATCACAATGGTTGATAAGAACCGTATTTCACAGGCATTTACACGGTTTCATACTTCACATACGATGGCTTGTGTTGAAAAGAATAATGGCAACCTTTGTCTATCCGTAGTCTACCCATAATACAAGAAACAGAATCTCGGGCGCGAGAAAAGAGAAAAGACACGCTAATGGGCGTCATTCAACCCAGAATCCATTTAGGACATTTACAGAGCAAAGATGGCGAGAGCGGCAACGACAATAGCCGAGAAGCCGAAGGTAGAGGCACCGCTGACAACAGCGCTAGGAGTCTCACCAGGGGCAGAGCCAGACTCGGAACCAGAGCCGGAGCCGGAGCCAGAGCCAGAAGAACCGGAGCCAGACTCGGAGCCGGAGCCAGATCCAGAAGAACCGGAGCCAGACTCAGAGCCAGAGCCGGAGCCAGAAGAACCAGAGCCGGAACCAGAGCCAGTCTCGGAGGAGGAGTTACCACCAGAGCCAGAGGTAGGCTTAGAGTGAGAACCAGTGGCGGTAGCAGTAGAGTCCTCATCCTCATCGTCGTCAGAGCCCTTGGTAGCGGAAGCAGTGGAGGTGATGAAGGTGGCGGTCGAGTTAGAACCGTGGGTAGGCTTGCTGACAGCAGAGCCAGTCTTGGTCTTGTGCTCGGCGGAGCTGGAAGTCTCCTCCTCATCGTCATCCTCAACCTTGTCGCAAGAGAGATCGAAGAGGGGGGTGGTGGAGAGGTCCTTGGTGATAGCGAACTTCATCTTGTTGTCGGGGTTGGAGTCACGGAGAGTGTACCAGAAAGTGGGAGTCTTGTTGAAGAGCTGCTTGCAGCCGACGTCGCGCCAGTACTTCTGGGCGTTCTTGACGCTGGGGACAGCCTCATCCCAGTCGGGGCCGGTGGCGGGCCATCCAGTCTCGGTAACCCAGACGGGCTTGCCACCAGAGGCGGCGATGGTAGCCTCGTAAGCCTTGCTGAAGAGCTTGCCAGCATTCTCGATGCTGTTGCCCTTGTCGTTCTCGTAGTACGGGTACTCATCAACACCGATGAAGTCAATAGCGTCGAGGACGGCCTTGTTGGTGGTGTTGCCCCAGACGTCCCAGGTGTCGACGTGGCCGACGGGGATCTTAGAGATGGGGGTGCTCTTGAAGGCCTTCTTGAAGTCGTTGATGAAGTCAACGAGAGCATCGGGCTGGACACCGACACCACCCTTGTTCTTAACACCGGTAACGGAGTTACGGTAGAGATCCTCGCTACCGACAGAGACACCAATGACAAGGTCAGTCAGGTCAGTGCCGTACTTCTCAACAGCCTTCTTGAGGGCGCTGATCTCCTTGTCGATGTTGTCAGTGCCAGAGGTCCAGACACCAAGGAGGATGGAGGTCTTGGTGTCGATGGCGGCCTCGAAAGCCTCGATGGGGTCATCCTCAGAGTAAGCCTGGATGTTGGTGTAGAGTCGGACAGCGCTGAAGTCACCGGGGGCGGACTTGAGGTTCTGAGCAGTCTTGAACTCGGCCGTGAAGTCGGCCTTGAACTTGGCCTCACGGTTGGCGAGGGTAGCACCGGAGTTGAAACCAAGGTAGTTCTTGGCCTCAACACCGAGAGCGAGAGCACCGGCAGCGAGAGTAGTGGAAACCTTCATGTTGGCGGTTTGGGATTATCGATTCGCGGTAAGGATCGATATATGGTATAGGAAGATTGGTACAACGTCGAGCTAGGTTACACCACGCCGGTCAGAAGTCGATTAAATGAATGTAGTTATTCGGAAATAAATCAAGAAAAAGCCCTTGGGCAGTAAGAGAGTGACTTGGAAAAGAGAATGTCTACCCAAAAAGATAGGACAAAAAAAGGAAAGGATGGACGGAAGAGAGATGTTGAGATGAAGAATGAAGGAGTCTCTTTGTTTTGCTTCAGGAACGCGGTGAGATTAGGTAGGGGCGGTTACAGCGGACGTGGACCCGTCACGTGCTAGACAAGCACTAAGTTCCCGGTTTTTCAGGGGAAAATGCTTACGACGCTGGTCCACTACGTTATGGTTTAGGTACCGTGCCTTAGGGTCCCCGGGCGGGCCAGCCACTAAGAATAGCATGCCGAGTCTGGCTACCTGTGCTCATTGGCCGCTAACCCCAGTTTCTCCTGTCTCGTACCCAAATGTAATTTTCTAATTTGCGTGATCGTCGATAAACAATCAAGATGAATGAATGAGTGATGCTTTACATAGCTACATTGAGGAATGGATGGATTTGGAGCATGATACGATGCCTTGCCTCATGCTTGTACGTATCCTTACTTGCTCGTACTTTAAGATTTGATGCTACACCGTTGGATGCCGTTTGTCTGGTATTGTCGTCAAGCCTCTTCCGAAACTCTCTCGAGAGAGTTCAAACGGTGCCCTTCAGTCAAATACTGTACCGTAGCTAGTGGCGAGACTTATGCAAGGAACAATGCAGGACAAATCAAGCCATGAGCTGGAAGCTAAAACAAGCAAAAACTGAAAGTTTATCCTTGAGCCAATCTCCAATGCATGGAAGATACTGGGATCTGAGGCTGGGGTTCAGTTCCTTGGTGGCCAATCTCTGCATACGAAATGGCCATGCCCAGCATCAAACATTCGATGTAACCTGCTTGATTGGTGATTGAGGGATACACGTCGAGGCTGTAGAGAATTGTCAAGCCACAGAGCGGAATTTACGTGTGTATCCCTCCAACGCCTTTGTTCTTCCGCTCTTATTCTCCAACCTTTCCTTCACCCACGCATGCCCGACGTCAACGTTCAATTCTTTGTCATGGCCAGAGAATTCCTTGGCAGCCAAGGAAGCTAGACATGCTAAACTAGGTGTGGCTGTTGTGGGCCTATCTCCCCCTTGAAGTGGAGATAACGACGCTTGGCTTGAAAGCCGATCGATCCGTTCCTGAATTGGCGTGGAGATCAAAGGAAGATGAATTTTGTGTCAATACAACAAGAATGCTGAAAGAAACAGGGACTCTGCGAGGCGAGAGATCCTTTAATAAGGTAGCCCACTATCGAAGTCGGAAAATAGATCACAGGTAAGAAGCATTGACACAGGCGGGCTACACCCAATCTCTTGAGCAGGGCGGGTTGTCCGAGTTAGGCGCTGATCCTAGGTCCGGCTTGCGACCATGTCTCACCAAGTCATGCCGCCATCACTTCGGTTGGTTGTGGGCTAATTAGCACAGTTTCAGCCATGCACATTCACAATTCGACCTTACGGATACAAAACAAAGCATGACCAAACAGTATATATTTGTGAAAGGTGATCGAGCAAAATGGTATCGCCAAGCTATGATTCCTAGCTGTTCAATATGACCAATCTCTGTCGCATTATGCGTCCAACTGTGCTAGTTCCAGCACCGAACTCATTTCTTCTCATTCTCAGCCTCAGGGCTCTCATGAGCGATGAAAACCTCATCCTCGTTGATTCGGTAATTAGCAGACTTTCGTGCGGGAATACCGTTTTGGAACTATTTGACTTTGTTAGCTGGGCTCTCAATTGACTTGACGAGACACTTACCATGTAGTCCATTTCACCAAAGGTTCGGTCCTTTGTCTCGAACATGCGGAAGTATCCCCAGAGGAGAGTAAGAGTGGCGAGACCTGCCCAGAAAAATGCCTAGGTTGTCTGTTAGCATGCCATCGACATCTTAAATGTGTGTTTGAGGTGAAACTTACAGTTTTGCCCTTAATGTTCCAAGATCCGGGAGACAACATCTCAGGCTGGAGCAGACCTCCACAGATGATGTTACCAACATAGTAAGTTGACCGAGCCAGGACAACGGTCTGGGTACGCAGGCGAGTTGAACCAATCTCAGCAACAATAGTGTAAATGATGGGACCAACAGACATCGAGTAGGCTCCAAGCCACACGATACATAGAATCGATTGAGCCCATGCTAGTTTTAGTGTCTGTTTGGGCACAGCGAGGAAGGCGATGATCCAGAGAATCACAACCAGGAATGAGAAGCCGCTGAGCCAAATGGTTCGTCGACCAAACTTGTAGATGTAGAACCAAGAGATGATGGTACCGACAAAGGCAATACCAGTTCCTCCAAGAGCGATACCGTAGGAGGCGTCTGGACCAATACCTGTCATTTGGAAGAAGAAAGATCCACTGTAGCAAAGGGCACCACCGTTGGTAATTTGAGACAGGAAACCCATGCAAGCGATCTCAGTACGTCGGATGTTGCTGCCGCGGAAACAATCCCAGTACGATGTACCAGCTCGCTCCTCAATCTCGACCTTGTTGGTGTGAACCATGAGGGCGACAGCAGATTCATAGTTAATGTTGTGCTCTGGTTCAGAGAGGCGCTCAAGGGATTTCTTTGCCTCGTCGAGCTGGTTCGTGCGGACAAGATACCAGGGCGACTCGGGAGCCATGTATGCTGCGATGGCAAGGGGAATAGGCCAGATCCATTGAATCGCAAAGGGGACTCTGTAACTCCAAGGTGTAGGGTTGTTGACGAGACCCTTGAGAACGCCTGCCGAGATGAACTGTCCAATGCACCAGCACAGGTTGACATAGGCAGTAAGGTATCCACGGATGGCCAGAGGAGTGACTTCGGCAGCGTAGGCAGGGCCTGTGGTGGCGAAGATACCCCATGGGATATTGCAAAGGAACTGGCCGACGAGGAGGACCTCGATGTTGGGAGCAAAGAAGACGACAAAGATGAAGGCAGACAGCCAGAAGAGACCACCTATAAGCACCTTGCGGTGTCCCCATCTCGCGGTTGCCCAACCGTTGAGAAGAGCACCAATGATGTTGGCGAGGGCACCCAGACAGTTGAAGCGCTGCTGCCAATTGGAAGAGATCTGGTAGCCAAACTCCTCATTCAAGTACGCGCCGTACTTCTCTCTAAATCGTGGGTAACCGTAAAATGAGCTCAGAAGGGTGACATCGTAGCCCTCCATGATGACGGTCGTCGAGATGACTTGGACTTGTCAGCTGTTGCTCCTGCGGATACGTCAAGGGACTTACGGATAGACCAAAAGGCAGCTCGCTTGTATGTCTTGAAACCCTCCCAGACGCCATAGCTGTGTTCGTCGACGGTGGCTTCGAGAGCTTCGTTGTTGAGAGTCTTGTCGTGAAGGTCGACGTTCTTGAGATGGTCGAGGCCAGCATCGGTGCTCTCGACGTGGGGTTGGATCTCTCCGGTTCGCTTATCGGTGGCCATGTTGACTCGACGCTTTCCAGCAGCGGACTACTAGTCTAACTTGACTTGAGGTTGGGAGAGGTGCAGAGAGCACGGAACGGGCATGATGGGATAGTTATAATGCTCCTGATGAATTGACTATGGACAAGGGTGCTTTTCTCCTCATGCTACCTCCCCTCACTCATCCTCTGCAGCTGCAGGCATCGGTTCTCATGGGAGAAGCTAGTCCTCGAGCCCGGGATTCGGTTCAAGTCGCCGCCAAAATAGGATCGACGGGCCGTCGATTGTCGTGTTAGTCGAGATATCTCTACATGGGCCAACCCCGCCATTGGTGGAAGATCCTGCGGGGAATGCTCGACAAGGCCAGGTCTCATGGATGGTGCACATCGATCGTAAGTGGACCGGATAATGCTTCGTTGGGCATCTGACCATTCAGAGGTGTTTCTTCTCCCCAACTTCTTGGCCGACTGCCTACTACAGTAGGTGGAGAATCTGGGGTAGTTTCTGGGGATGGTGTTGATCCCAGTTCTCAACACCAGTTGCCTCGGTCTAGAACTCTATTCTCTCTAGGTCCACTGCCGTTTTTGGGGCCAATGCATACATGAAGCCAAGAAAAACATCAGCTGCTGGTTATTCACAGTCTCCTCCGGTTAAATGGGATTAAACTAAAATGTTCTAAAATCCAACTCCTGGAGATTGAAGACGTTTTTAGCCTTCCCAACATGGTCATGGGAATGGCTGACGCCCAGGAACAGGTACTGTAACATCCCCCGTCTCACTGCTACTGCATTACACCTGGACGACTGCAAACATCGCATGATTCGTCAATGACCTGTCAATACCAGGACACCCACGTAGAACTGTGCATATCGGCTCCCTTCAACTTAATCTTCAGTTATATGCCTTCAATTAAGTTGCCACAATCGAAGTTTTCGTCTTCTAGATGCGATCCAATCTCACTGTAGATTCATTTTTAGAGGTGTATGGGCGTCTTACTACGATATCTATTTCTGCCCCGGAATTTCCATCGGGCCCTACGAGTTTTGCGGCCCGAGACAACCACATCACCAACGGACGCTCCACGGCAACTAGCCTTTCCTTTCTTTTTTTACTTTTTCTTCATTTAACCGTTTTAACGGTTAGAACAGCCAAAAGCTATATTGTTTTTAGTGACATGTCCACCGGTTTGAGAGCAGGGTTGAAATGGTAGGGTTGCACTTGGACTTGTCAGTCAGGGCTTACACCCATTCATCAATGCATGGCTGTGGCGTTGACCAACTCAGGCTAATTTCTCGTCATAGCCCCAGCCAACCAAACCAAAAGTTCATTGGGATGCAAAGCTCGAAATACGATACATTAGACGCCATTTCGTTGGCCTTGTCCCGAGATACTGGAACCACATACTGAACGGACAGCCATCAGACCATGCTTTACCAGCCATGGTCTGAGAAACGTACCCAGGTAATTGGCATCAGGTGAACTGACAGCCTGCAGTAGTCTCGGGCTTGTCATGCATTCTGCCTGTTTGCAGATTCTGATCGGTTGACGGATGGAACTGCCGGCGGTTCCTTCACCAAACCTCCCGCAAGGGCCAGGAATAAGCTCACCTTACCCCACGCTGTGATCAGCTGGACGTTGCAGGTTAAACTTATCCCCCATTACCCCCGTATCATGTGTTTACCCCAGATCGCAACGATGACCGCGACTTTCAGTACGGGCATTTCCTTCTCCAGCAAGGCATCTTTATATGTCGAACTTCAGCCTCTCGCCCATTTTGACCATCAGTGTCAAATAAAGATAATACGGTATCCAGCACGAACGTAATATTGGCGGGATAAGACGGCCTTTTTTCACACCACCCGCTCGTAATGGGTTGGATAACGTTGTGAAGATCAGCTAACATACTGTTCTGAAACTATGTCATCCAATCAAGCGAGTTAGAGGGTTGCCAAGATTGGCATGTATCTTGCAGCTCCCGTGGCGACGCCTTCCCGCGGCTGGACGTGTCAATACAAGAGCTGTTCAATCTTGGCTTACATCCATAATAAGCTGATGGCGAGGTAATAAAGCCATTGTTGTTTATGATGCTGAAGCCATATTCCAATCATAGGGTATCCTATATCGATCTGGAGGAATGACGGGTCACTTGCTTCAAACACTAATAGTCGAGATATGCGTCTATGGACGACATCATTACCTGAATAAGATAGGCTCTTACAAAAGACAGTTCTTGAACAACTTTCGGGCAAACTTTGTAAAAGCATCTCGTCTCGTACCGAACCGAAACAGCAATAAAAGCAGCAAGTTTAGACCATCACCTTTAAACAACACCAATATAGGACCCATCTTACATCCAGGAAGTAACTAGCTGATCTAGTGAATTGAATGTCACAATGCCAGTAGTTCTGAGTATAAAAATACTATTAATTTTTCAAATTAGGTTATTATTCCGAATTAAAGCCCAAATACAACTGGCTATAATTGAGAACACGGGCTCTCATGCCATGGGACTCGCTAATGCCCACTATCCCCAATTGGCTTTTCCTTCATCTTCATTGAGTGCCTGACTTGAAGCGAGCCCTGAAACGCTGAATCTCAGCCTAAAAGCAATGATATTGCTTTATCCTGTAGACCGTTTGTAGTAATAAAGCCGCGTTTATATATGAAAAATCATAATTATATCATATAGCGCCTGAAAGGTCAGGTCCTAGAAGTACCGAACGACAACTCTCCGGAAATTTATATATCCAAATTCTCCCAGTGAGCCCCATTGCTATTTGAGAGGGTTGATGCGAGATGAAGCTACTATCTGCGCCTCCGCAGCCGCTAGCTCTAATCCAGTGATCTCTATCAGTGGTGCAGCAGCCCCCACAACCGTCCTCGGAGAAGTAGTCAAAACGTCTGTCTCTATGCAGATACACGCAATGAATGTCAGGATCACCTTGCGACTCAACGAGATTTATGTGTGTCAAAGTGCCTGGCGCCCTTTCGATCCAGAAACCAACGTCTGTACCTACGAAGACATGGCTGTCTGGCATCCAAGAGATAGAGAAGACGTATGTCCCACAGCCGGTACAGGACCGGCGTGTTATCGAATCCAGCGTGAGTGGTCCCCAATTGCTTAAAGGATGACAGATGACCACTTCGCCACCATCCACTTCGCCATCAGCAAGCCCTACAGCCAAGTGGCCTTGTGGTCCAAACGCAAGGTATGTAACCCACTTGGTCTTTCCCGTCATGACCCCAACCGAAGAAGAACCAAGGTACGCCATGGGGGTACTAGAACTGTCAAAGTTGGGTGCCCAGAACTGTATATTCCCGTTCTGGAACTTATCGCTGCACACGAGATACCTGTTGTCTCGTGATAATGCCATCCTAACCTCTTCGTTGAATGAGCCCGCATGGCGACGGTCGGTCTCTATGAAACCATACGATGGAATGAACTCGTAACGAACGAGCTCATTTCCGCAGCCTGTAATAAGAAATTGATCGTCTGAACTCAGGACGAGAGCTTCAATTATGCTCGACAGGTTGTTGAAGGTTTTAGCTCTACAAGTCAGGGTTTGAATGTGCTGCCAGTTGTCGTCCGAGTCTCGATCGTATATCCAGACTTGATCGTTGCCGGTGCCAACAAAGAGTCTCTGCCCATCTGAGCTGAATACTGGCAACACGACAGAACCGGGAAGGCAGGTAATTTCAACGACGTCTGCAACAGGAGGGACACTACTTGCTCTTGTTAGCTTCAACCTGGTGATCGGAGAGCCGGGAGACAGGACACTTCGTGACTTTCTTGTTTTCTCTTATCGTTCGTTAACGATGCCGCCAACTCTGGAGTTGGTTGGGGGTTCGATGTTACCGCCATACTGCCCAACCTATCCTGTAAGTCAACTATGACGGCCTGTCGCTCTCGGATATGCTCTTTGTTGCGCTGCTTAAGTTCCTCGTTATTTTTAAGCTCCATCTCTCGGAGTCTTTCTCTGTTCTCTAGATCCTTGCTTAATGTCCGCGAAACTTCCATCTGTTGGTTTAGCGTGTTCTGGAGCTTAGATAGTCGCTCTGCATGCAGCTCTTCCATGTTGACCCTCAATTTCTCCTGCTCCTTTCGCATTCTTTCCAGAGATAGGTTCATTTCCAGCTGCTGACCTTGCAACAGTTTTTCCATTGCATTATCTCTCTCCTCGTTTGCCATCCTTACTGAATCGCGGACTTCTTGAAGTTCGCGCTGGAGGGCTTGTTTTTCTTTGGCCCACGTCCCATCCAGTAATTGCCCTGCACCCGTCTGGTCAAGGGTCTTGCGGTCATCGGCAAGTTCTTTTTGTATAGCCAACGTCACAGTCTCAGGCGGGCCATTGAGCGTTTCAGGCACAAATGTGCTGAGAATCTTGAGTGCTGATTCTTTGTTATTGTAGTGCCGGCGAGTCTGTGATCCATGGCGTTTCATGAACCCCCAAAACTCTTCTGTGCTTTCAAGCTCTTTCTCACGGCGGTCGCCGACGTCTGTGTCCACCAGTTCCCACATGGTAGTTGTGAGAACGACGCTCTTCAAAGCATCTCTTCCACATAACCTCATGAGCAGATTGATGCTCATCTTTCCCGAACCTTGCATTTTGGGATCGCTTATCCGATGAAGATAGAGGATACCATTCAGACGGACTTTCTCAGTGTAGGACTTGCTAAGCCATGCCGAAATGTCTCGGAGAACGTCACTATCCTGTCGATTTGTATCGTCAAAGCCGGGGGTATCGACCAGATGTATAGTAACTCCTGGGCTATAGTCGAAGCTATAAACATGGACGCTTTCGGTGCCTAACAGGTGATCAGCTAATGTCTAGCGGAGTGGAAAGAAGGGAGGGATTAACTCACATGCTTGTAGCCCGTCACCCACCTTGACTTCTTGCTTCGTACAGTGGTTGATGAATGTACTTTTTCCGGCACCAGTGAGACCCATCAACGCAACATAGAGGTCTTTGGCCTTAGGTTGTGCCATGATCGCAATGCTTGATGATAATAGGTGTTAAATGGCCGCGTGTGTATTCGTAAGGGTGCACTGCGAGACAGCTGTTGGATAGACACTATTAATCAAACAATGCCTGATGGTCAAGATTCTGCCTGGACAGTCACCTGGCGGTGCACAGCTTTATGCTTCAGCTCGTAGGGATCGCCAAGGTCTAGAGCACCCAGGACCAAGAGAGTTTTCCAATAGTTGAATTGGTGGCTTTGGCTATCGCGCACTAGATTGCGCCGAATATTCATTAAGCTGTACTCCAATTCGTGCAAACGTCCAAAGCTGAAAGCTGGAAACTGAATGTGACCCTCATATAAGCCACTTACGCTTCTAGTTGTAGTAAGGCAGATATCTTATGAGACCCAATGAGTTCCTTTTAGCACAATATACTAGCAAATCAAGGTTGGTGTGAATTATAAAAACATAGTGAAGTACCGGTATATACATCATCTCTGCATATCTCACTTTCTTCTTTTTTTAACTCATACCTACACGTTATTCACGTAGAATCGCCCTCATACCATGGATTCCAACATTATCGAACCAGTTGCACTGCGGTACGTTAGTCTTGTATAATTTCCAAAACTTACTTCAGTATTGCTTATGCTTCTCAAGCCCCAATGATATTGTTATTGCGGTCATGGGGGTGACAGGGGCAGGGAAGAGCACGTTCATCAACCAAGTCACGGGCCAGGAGGTTGGAATAGGACACGGTCTCGTGTCCCACACAGCAGCCGTCAGTATATACTCACATCGCATCAACTCAGATCAATGTGTATATCTCGTCGACACACCCGGATTCGATGATACATCACGTAACGACACAGAGGTTTTGAAAGAGGTGGCATTCTTTTTCTCTCAAATCTACAAAAACAATGTTCATCTAGCGGGTATCGTTTATCTGCACAGAATCACCGACAACAAAGTTTCTGGGACAGCTCTCAAGAACTTAAGCATGTTCAAGCAGTTATGTGGTGAGAATGCCTTTGGCCATGTTGTCCTATGTACGTCTATGTGGGGCAACTTGGAGGCAGGATCTCAAGATATAGGGGACAAACGGGAAACGGAACTTGTCACCACATCTGAGTTCTGGGGAATGATGTACGAAGGCGGAAGTCAAGTGGTCAGATGGCTGGGGACTAAAGACTCAGCGCAAGTCGTGGTGGACAAGATTGTCGAAATCCACAAAGGGACCGGCAAAGTCATGCTCAGGATCCAAGAAGAGCTGGTGGACGAAAACATGTCACTTGATGAAACAGGAGCTGGAAGAGAGGTCCAAAGGGAGATACTTGCTGCAAAGGCAGAGTTGCAGGAAGAAATCAAACTTCTTCAGAGTGCGCACCAAGACATGATACGACAATTGAACGAGACTTTGGCCAAGGAGCTTGCCTCGCAGCAGGAGGCATTCGAACAGCGTCTTGTCGAGGCTGGCGAATCTCAGGAAAAGCTTAAGATATCGCTGGAAACTCTCATGGAGCAAAAGACGGTTGAGTACGAGAAGCTACTAGCAACTTCAATATCCGAGCAACAGCAATTGGCAGATGCACTGAAACAAAAAGAAGTCGAGTATGCACAAGCACTGCGTCAGCGGCTCCAGGACGAGGAGAGTTACAAAGAGGCCCAAACACAGTTTGACTTTAAGATAAAGGCTCTGAGGCGACAGATAGAAGACCAGGGATCAGCGATAGAACAGCGGAATAAATTGGAGGCAGAGCTGCGAGCAGCCCAGGAACTACAGGCAGAGCTTAAGAAGCAACGCCTTGAGGAAGAATATGCAGCCTCCATGCAACAGCAAGCGATCGAGGAACAGGTTGCGAAGAAGAAGAAGAAGAAAGAAAGAATGAGAGACGGTATGATGATTGTGGGAGTCCTGGCTGGTGTTGTTTCGGCAGTGGCGGGTGTAGCAACTATGAACCCTGGTTTAATCGCTATGGGCACGTCAATGGTCGGTGGATCTCTGGCGTAGATTGGAAGTAGCTTCTCAACTTTTATTGTTGATTATTTAACCCTTACTATTTATCTACTCTCCAGACTAACTGTAGGTATATGTGGTAACTTGCTGGGTACCCAGGGGCACCTACGGGCTGGGTATTTTAAATCCTAGTGGGAGAATTGTTCAACTATGAGAGTATTTATATATGTATATAATATAATGCCCAGTTTTGCGATTTAGAAAAAGTGAATAGGTGAAAATAAAGAAGGACATCAAACCTCCAGTCTCTTAGGCAATTTAGGTCGGTGATTAGATAGGGCAACATAATAATCTCTACGAAGGTCTCCTGCTGAAGTGTCCAGCAGTTTCTGGCTTCTGTGGTCAGAATTCAAAAGCGATGCAGATAGAGAAATAATCATACGTTACATTCACAAAAGTTCCTAGCCACATGTCCTTGTGGTTCTAAAGACTGGTGGGTTTTGGAAATACTTACCTAGCCAGTCTTCACCCATCGAGATTGAGGATTTACTAGTTTGGGTTTTCGAGTTCACATGTAAGCACATGTTACAGAGCGTTGTCAGACACATCATCTTGAAACTGATAGGTTTATCCTAAATACAATGCTAATTTCAACTACTTAACATCTTCGTCTCATTCGTTATTACTCATATGGAATGATCCAATACTTACGCCAAATGTACAAAGTAAAAGACAAGTCCAATATCAAAAGGACGGCAGATTTGGACCCCAACACGTAGCGAACGTATAATACGAGTCTACGATGCAAAAGGTCTGGAGAACTAAGCCCTATGACAGGATTTCGTTTTCCGAATATTCTCACGAGAATGGCCAAGTCGGCTTTAAGCCTTTAGGGTTGCCTGTCAAACTCGGAGATTCCTCATTGTGCAGATAAGCGCGTCTTGGCCAAGTCGCTCACTAACTATATTAGGCGAAATGAGCCGCTCCCATGCCATATGCCCACTAGCCCACCACGTTTAACGAGCGCCTGCTTCGTTATTTGCAGCATCAATTCCTGAAAGCTGTAACTTGTTGTTTGGGGGCCACGTTAAATCGTGTTCAAACTGTGTTTCTTGACCTATGAATGGAGGAAATAGGGCTGATTATCATACGGAAAACAAGAATTGAAGGCATTCCTCCCGTCGCGGGCCGAATCAAAGCGAGAATCGAGATGCCGAAACGTCTCGGTGCGTCTGAATTGTGTGAGCTTATCTTGACGCGGGTTCGAAGTTGGTGAATGTATGCCGAGATCCCTACGTGTCGCGATCCAGTCTGGCTAAACTTGGCCAATCCAGGAAGCTTGTCAAGTAGAAACAACGTGCACGGTATCCGCAAAGCTACCCGTGTCCCCGAGGCCTTGACGTCACTGGCACTATTTGTGGGTTGAGTTTAGAGACGACAAACAATATCAAGAGGTCAGCACATATTTAAATACCTGCTTATATCCTCCTTCTGCAGCGATAGTCTTTATCTGAAAAGAAAGTGGTATATAAAATCATTCGCTATAAATATCAAGGCCGTCATTATTATTACAATTGCTGTTGTTGTTTTCAAATCCGATTCTCCTGGACCTGGAAGGTAGTCACCTTGACGATACGAGAAGCATCACCTTTGTGCTGCCTCGAACCTGTCAACTCCTCCTCACTCTCATTATCCGCTTCTCCGCGGGCTCTCCACGTCGACCCTGCCTTATCAGCCGACGATCTTTGGAAATGGTGCTCCCCAGCGTAAGCTGCCTCGCAATCTCGCCCGTGGCCGTCCAAGTCGTCCTCCCGTGCGAATGTGGTGAGGCTAAAAAGATCGCGATGCTTATTGCCGCTGCTGTTGGTACCCTTTGAGGGCCTGAATCCTCCCGACCCCATGGGCTGATCCGTGTCTCGTAATTCAGACGGTCCCGATGTCGATATGCCAAGCTTGCGGCCGAGTAATCGAAGCAAAGGCCGCAAAGTTGCCAACGACCCAGCAGTGATAGCCAGGCCTTGCTCTGTCGTCGACCAGATAGCAATGTCGATTGTGGCCCCTTTATGTTACGTTAGTTATGATCGATAATTGATGGCTGAATCGGGGTTTGGGGGACTTACATAAGAAGTCTGGGTTCTTGAAATCTTTAACGAATGCGAAACGAACGACTACGGCCGAACTCGCCCTAGATAGTGTGAGCTATTGTTTATTGTAATGAGGAGAGGCTACCAACACGCAGGCCATGCCCATGATGGGGATAAGAGCAAGCTTTGTCTTCTTTCCCATGTTGAGTTTCCACACCAGGAACATTGGTAGAATAGCGCAAGTGAAGTCCGAGATGACACTGCAGGCGCTGTATAGATATGTAAGGGCGATGATGACCTCGACGTTGACACATTGGCCGGGTTGGTCCTGGTTCCAGAAGAAGGAGATGGGCGAGCATTGGAAAAGAGTGACAAAGAAGAAGACGACTCCGGTGCAGACGGTGATGGCCATAACGCCGTAGATAATCCAGACATCGAGTTTTCGAACAGTGATTCGGAGGAGGAAGTAGCCGATTGAGATCTTTGAAGCAATCATTGTTAGGCAGTACCATAGATAGCACCACCACCAAAACTTCATTGCTTGCTTAAAATCGTCATGGTCGAGATCATCGCGGTGACGGCCGGTTCCATAATGAACTCCGATGAGTGCGCATATAACAAATAAGAGAAATGTGACCTGAGTAAGGATGTGAGTGAGTGGCGTGAGTGCTGAGATGTGAGTGACTTACAAGAGCACTGCACATGCACCAATCATCGAAGCCAAAGTTCTTAACAAGCCGTGTACGAACATAAACACGTAAAGAAAGTGCTATTATGGCTGCCGAGCCTAATGTGTAGCCGACAGCCTGAAGCTCAGGGCCTCGGTTTGGAATAGCCATGACTGATTCTCTCCTCACGCAAGAGTCATGTAGTGATTTTGATTGATAGGGAATACGGAGAAAAAGAGAAGAAAGAAAGATAAACGAGAGGATCCAAGCCCCAGTAGATGCGGGCCGCAGACTGGAGCACGTCGCAGATATATGGTATTTCCAGAGCCCAGGGAACTGGTTAGCTTTCGGTTAACCCAGCACCTTGGGTCCGCGTCCGGCTCCGGCCCTGTTGCGGCGATACACTGGTCACCACATCCACCGGCTTGGCTCAATCTCTTTGCGTCAATCCTCTGATCTACAGACTTGGGCAGCAAGACTAAGGGCTACTATTCGCGGGATCAGCACCAGAACGCCCACACTTGCCTCGGCTGGGGATGCTCCGGAGCAGACAAAACGGGGCGCAACATAACCCCCCTGGGCTATAACAGACAGGGAGACTCGCTTCGGGGAAAAGAAGAACGAGCCCCTGGCATTAGTCTAGCATCAAAGTCTGATTTCGTTTGAGAAGCAGTTACACAAGCTTTTGGCTGTACTTAGAGGGCAGGCTAGAACGAGACTGGACTGGAGAGACTAGTCTAACTAAATCTGACATGAGATGAAAGCCGAGGGACGGCTGTTGACTCCCCTTTGGGCATACAACTCCCCTAGCAGCCCCGAGAATTACTCCACCACCCTTACTCCTTTTTGAAGAAGAAATTCACTTGGCAAAGCCTCTTATGGAGTTATAAACTCGAGCGACGCCACTCGGAGGTGGGAACGCGTGGTTTTGCATTTTTGCAACCCAACTGTGTCAGAGGTCCCCCTCCCTTCTGAATCGCGAAGAATTCCAACCCAAGCCCGTTGAAACTCTGTCTTAGTTAGGGTCATTAGTTCTTCTGGTTCATCTTCGTGCCGTGCGGGGACGTTTGGGACGCCCGCAACTAACAAAATTTCTAGTCATACTAGTCAATTCGGCAGTTGGAAGCTTGAATCATCCGATGCGTCCTGTCAATGAATAGTGGAGCATGTGTTGACTCGACCGCACTAACAATATCGCAAACCCTAGATCGTCCCACGGGGCCCTGGCAGTCGTGGGACCTGATTTTCTGACTTTCTCCTTACTACGACTTTAGCGAGCGCTGATCATACCCAACAACCTCAGGTTCTGCATGTAATTTTTCCGCGTTCTCACACACTTTCCGCTTCTGTCCTGGATAGCATTACATTGTTTGTGGAGAGTAGAAGATCATCGTTAGTAGTGCGGATAAGGGCATGATCAAAGTGAACGATGAATCCAAGACAATACCCGTACCATGTAAGACGGACGGCATTTTCCGTCCTTTGTTTCTAAGCATTGTGTAATCTTGGCGACGGCTCGCGAGGTCAAAGCGAAGCGTCATCTCCTTTGCTTAGCATAACATAACCATGGTACTAGTCTCGTATCTCCTCAACGCCTACTCCATATGTTACCCAAACTACGTAACAAGAATCAGACCATGGCTTAAAGCCTCTTTCTTGTATTCTTAGAACTAAAATTTATCCACAGTATTCCAGAAGCCTGCCTCACGGATCATGAAACAAAACTCTGAATGACTGGGAATGCCCTGCATCAAGAAATATCGCCTATAGAGTTTGCATGGAAGAGGCCACGTGCGATCGTGGCTTGATCTGGGCGCCACCCCAGTTTTGCAATTTATCGGCAGAGTTACATTGTCGCGATGGCGATGGCGATAAAGCCTGGTCAATGTCAACTTGCAGGGAACAGTGCTCTTTTGTGAAATTAGAGACTAGCATCGACGCGTCGCCCACTTCCCGAGCAATCCGGGTGCTACGTAGTAAATCCGCGAATGATCAGCATGGCATGAAATGATGGCAATGCATCGCCCAGACTATCGGATCATTAGGGAGAATACGATAAGATAACATTTTATTTTTATTTATGTGCACTAGGGATTTTTATCTCTGCCTTTTGGCATTCATTGAGAAACTAAGTAGCAACTTGGGTGTTGGCATACTGCGTGTCGAACGCTGAGTTATTAGACATAGTTTGCATGATGTTGTCATAGCCAAATTCAATAATGCATCTCAAACAAACGGCTATATGCAAAATGTTTTTACCTATTTGCAACAAAGCCTCAATACACACGCCATCCAAGGCCAATTTGCATCCTCTGTCCATGTTTCATGCACTCACAAAAAGGACCAAAAAAAGGGTCTTGCTGTCTACCCTAGACCTTCGGACTAACCCCCGCATTTGGCAATCCAAATGGGAAATGACTGGCCTGGAGGCGGGGGATTTCGCGGGGATGGCAATGGTTACAAAAAAAAGTCAGCCGAGAATGGTCTGGCCGGTCAGGTGACCACGCAAGAAGGAGGCGTGGTCACATTCACCCCCATAATCTCGAATTTTGATGTCGAAGTTTTGAGTTTGGATCCCGCTTCCAACGACAACCGTCAATTGAAACTGAGGCAGGGACGCGCAAAGGCCGATTCGAAGCCCTCTATAGGCCCTGGGGAGCCGTTGAACCGTTAGAGCACGTCTAGCCGAGGCAAGGACGCCAGGTCACGAGCCGCGATGGCTTCATCACCCCCGCGTCAGAAACGCCGCAAGGCTTCGTGCAAGGAGTTCCAGTGCACCCACGAAGGCTGCGGGAGGACATATTCCCGCGCCGAACACCTTCAAAGACATCAACTTAATCGTCAGTAAAGACCGGATTAGTTCGTGTCCCAGTACTGACACCCCCACAGACTCCCCCAAAGAGATCTACTACTGTGATTACCCTGACTGCTCATTTACCTTTGTCAGGAAAGATCTCTATGCCCGCCACAAATTGAGACATGAGCGCCAGGTGCAACAGTATGGCAACGGTCGTCTATCTCAACGACCACAGAAAGAGTTTTCCAAATTACCGAGGCAGCGCAGTGAGCGATATTCATTTAGTGAAGACGGCTCGGCTTGGAGCGACACCCAAGATGAGGCGAGGGAGACACCGGCAAAAGAGCGACAACCTTCAACGGCTCGGCTTTCAATGGATGCATCCGGAATCGACCCCAGCAATGTGAAGCAGTATAGTATCGAAGGAGGATTGTCCCGCCAGGACTCGGGTCAACGGAATTCTCTCGGGGACGCCAGCGCTTATTTTGGAGATCAACGACAACTGCAAAGTCGCGAATCATCACCGGATAAACAGACCATGGGCTCCGTACCGTTCAGAATCGATCAGATGCCGCCTGCTGATATGTCTATGCCTCTGACAAGCCCAGAGTTGACTAACCGACCGGAACGTGCCCGGAATTCATCTTATACAATACCCAACGGGATACCGGCATCAAGTACCGAGCAGATCATGGAAGAGCAGCATTTTGGTCTATCTCCGTCCAGTACGGATGAGTTTACCACCTGGCTCTTTACTGGGCAAGGCTTAGGCTCAAATTACAACTTCATGCCCGGTAATTTCGGAACGGCCGGATACTCAAATAATTTTGGTCAACTTTGTACGGATTATTCGGCTCAGCCAGGAATGATGGGATCATCCTATGTTGAACCCATGAACAGTCTTTGGTTCCAATCAGAACCTATGGCCATGGCGACACCAATGGTTGACGCCTCTGAGTTCGGAAAGACTGATCTTTCAGAACATAAAAGACAGTCTTTGCTTCATTATATGATGCAGCGATTTAACGAGATTGGGTTGCAAGGAAACGGATCAGCTGCGGACATCAAGGATGAGATTTTTGGAAGCGACACAGATGCTGAGGATCATGTTCTCAGCCACGTTAACGTTCAGCGTTATCTCAACTCATTCTGGGACCACTTCCACGACCAACTACCCATCCTCCACCGCCCAACGTTCATACCGGAAACTGCTCATGATTTCTTGCTTCTGGCTGTGTTGATCATGGGTGCCTCGATGGTGGACAAGAAAGGTGCTTCACAAGACACCGTGGAGAAAATTTCAAAGTTCACTACCTTCGTCTCCTGGAATCTCCGCTGGCAGGTCTTTATGCACGCCGACTCTCATCCGCCTGCGAAGCTCTGGGTTATACAAACACTTTTGATTCTCGAGGTGTATGAGAAGATGAACGCAACTCGAGTTCTTCACGAGCGTGCTCACATCTACTTCCCTACGACATTATCTCTCATGCGCAGAGGAAGCGCATTAACAGGCAAGCAATCTTCTTATGTATCACGAGTTCCAACTCCTCTCGGCAGTCCAAAGATAGGATCTTCTAGACTATTCCCCGGGCCGAACCGACCAGGGTTTAATTCATCGCCCGAGAAATGGTGGGATCACTGGATTGCGCAAGAAGCTACCCGCCGAGCTGCCCTAGCAGCGTTTATCATCGACGCTACTCACGCCGCGTTATTCGGGCATACACCTACACTAGTCATTCACGAAATCAAACTCCCTCTTCCCTGCGATAACACCCTGTGGTCCTCTGATTCTCCTTCGGAGATTGGCTGTGTGGAATCAAGTCTCCACGCAAACGGGGTCACGCCGATCACTTTCCTCGACGGGCTACAACGGACGCTCAACGGCCAAAAAGTGCGGACAAGTCCTTTTGGTAGGATAGCTCTGCTGGCAGCATTGCTTTCTGTGACCTGGCAGATGCATCAAAGAGACCTGGATAGATCGACTCTCGGAACAGATACGATACCTGGTGTTCAAGAGCGATGGCGACCGAAGTTGTTGAGGGCGTTTGACTGGTGGAAGAAGGACTATGATGATGGTGTTGCCCATGTCAAGCACGCTGCATTTGACTGGCAGAGACTTGGTTTGAGCAGCAGAGGCGGAAGCGATGATGGCGATGCCATGGAAACATTGGGAACAGTGCTGTACCACCTGGGTCACATCACAGTCTATATCAGTATGCCAGAACTTTGCATCTTTGCTGGTGTTCCTCAGATCCTGGGCCGTACCGTCTCCTCTGTTGATTGGAGAAGAACGGAAGCCAAGATCAAAGAATGGGTAGCTTCGCCTGGAGCCATCGGCGGGGTCTACCATGCGCTGCAGCTCATTCGACTCATTCTTCTCCAGGAAGAGCCCAGACGAGGCACGACGAACGACGCTAGTGGTATGCCATCAGTGTTCTCTCCATCCACATACCCCAAATACGACGCTGGCAACGATAACTTGCTAGTCAGAGCCTGGGCTTTGTATTATGCGTCACTGGTGCTGTGGGCATATGGATTCGTGCAAGACGGAAACATTGAGCCATTCCCCGATCATTTGCAATATCCATCCAGCAGCTTTGGCATACCGACGATGGCTACAGATCCAAGCGTCCAGTCATCTTCAAACCAAGGTGCAACCGGCACACCTCAAGGATCGCACCCCGAGCAGACCCCAATGTCATCGAACATGGACTACGAGACCCTCAAGCGTGACCGCCACGAAGATCTCCGGACTTATCTACAGATCATGATTCCACCCACGATTGACTCGATAAAAGCTTTCCACCTGCATCAAAATCAAGCCGGTGTCGTGGGAAACCGAAATAAGATCATTGGTCTGTTGAGTGTTGTTGACGACGCGTTGACGAATACGAGGTGGGAGCTTCTGTCTGAGGCGAGGAATAGGTTAAAAATGGCAGCATCGATGATGCAGCAGCCCCGTGAGCCTAGGATGTGAGGCTATATAAAATATTTATTTGCGAGTAGCTTCGAAAATTGTGACGGCCGTGATGAGTTTTGGGATACCTTTGGACTTTGGAGGGATGTATTATATGTAGCAATGGAGGTGGACTTGGTTGATTCTAGCATTATCACCGGGAATAGTTTTGGTTTGGCGTACTTCTGGCATGGTTACTTGTATATGTGACTGGAGCATATTCTGTTCTAATGAGTAGTCTGATTGGCCTTCATTCTTGGATGACGATGCTTAATTCGATATGACTATTTTGCTATCTGTATCTGTGTGTGTGGTCAGTTAATAGGCTCCTGTAGAATGCTTCATAAAATGATGAGCAGTTAACTATCAAATCTGTGGAGATCCTCCGTTTCTTGATATGTCAAGCCATTTTGAGATACGGGAGATATGATATCGCCACAGGTCGGAAGCACCTCCGGTGTTTCGGTCATACAGTCCGATGTCGGCCCAGCTGTCCACACTTACACAAGAGTCCTTATTATCAAAGACTCAGGACCAAGACTTAGAAAAACCATTTCTTTTTGAGTGATAAGTTTAGATTTGCTTAATCTGAGGAACATAGAGCAGGAGGAATATTTTTCATCGCAGGTTGACTTGCAGGCAATGAATAGCGTTGAAGTAAGGGTTCAATTAGTCACTCCACTAACCAAGTCTGGACACGACCCGGAAAACCTCGCTGATGGTGTTCTCCGGTGGCTTAAATCTATCGGTCCCTCAACCGCGATTTTCATTCTATTACCCCAACCATCCAGATAAGTCGTTGACTAGAGCTTGCCACTACTGCGTAGTATGATAACTTTGTGGATCACAATCACCATCTCAAGCCGGATGCTGGCCCGACTCCATGGGGAAGATGGGGAACATTGAGACGAGAGCCATCACGTGATCGGACTAGCGTGTGGAGAAGTTTGCGATAAGGTCGGAAGTGTCCCGAGAGAATAACAACGCTCCCAGTCCCCGCGTCTTCGGAGTTTTTGCCCATCAAAGAGCTCAAGTGCAAGTCCTCGGTCAAGTCTTCCAGAAGCTTGTTATCTCTTTCCAGATCGACTTGTTGCTGCGCTTCTACCACGAATTCTAGAGCATATCAATGAGTGTCGTCTCCGAAGACATTTCCCCCTCAATGGCTCGGAAGCGTCCGGCGCCCTCCGAAGGAGGCAAAGACGCCCGCAAAGCACCATTGGCGTAAGTAAATGTTTTCTTTTGTTCTCCACTGTTTTGCTTGTGTTGTCTTATACTAGCAATACTTGATTTCGTTTGCTTGTGTCTCAGAGTGACTGACAACTACCCAGCTGCCTCACATGCCGCAAGAAAAAGGTTAGATGTTCGGGGACTACTCCTTGTCAGTATTGCTCCAAGCGTGGTTTGGACTGCAGGGTTCCCGAGCATGGACATAAACGCATGTATATGGCCAAGTAAGTACCTTGCATGCTCTGACTAGTGGTCATGTCTAATGCCTGTCACGCAACAGTCGTATCGAGGAACTTGAGAGCAAGTTGGCCAGATACGAAAAAGACGGATACGATGGCCTGCCGTCCTCACTACCTCCCCCAAGGGCCTCAGGTACGTCATTGATCAGTACTGACCTTGAGTTATGTTCTAACAGATTATAGAACCCCCCGGCTCAACAACACAGAACGGCCAACGGAGGGAATCTAACGTGCACCCACAAACATCCCATTCCTCCCCACAACAAGATCCTCCCAATGAGCACAGATCATCAAGATCCCCTAGCTTCATCCGCCCATCTACAAGCTTCTCAGTACCTTTGACTCAGCCTAAATACCCACCTTATGAGGCTTCCCAGACATCACCAGCTGCAAGTATGTTCAAACCACCTGAATCAAACTATGTGATCTTAGACTAACAACTCCTACAGCTATTCTTGCTGGCTCCTCACTCAGCTCTAGTCACACTTTTGGTTCTCGAGTCCAGGACTTGCTTGGGTCATCTCGCCCTGAGTCAGAACCAGTCGCAAAACCTTGGATAAGCCCTGAAGCAAATCAGCTTCACGAAATCATCAGCCACCCATGGCGTCTCTCCAGCAGCGACTTCCCAAAGCTACCACCGAGGCATGAAGCTCAGCGACTGTTGGATACTGCTCTGTTCTACATCGGCCAGTCGCAACACCACATCGATGCCCGTGAATTCTCTGACAAGCTCTGGGCCTTTTACCAAAACCGTGATGATCCTGCCCAGCTAGAATCACTATGGGTTCTGGAGATGATCTTGATGATTGCGATTGGAACACTATTCGATGCCAACCCTGAGGGCAACGATGACTTTTCGGGCGTGGTGCTTTTTGAGTATGCGCATAGAAACGTCCCGACATTGTCCGACCTGCGGTTCAACGGAAAGCTCGGTATTGAGATTTTTGCTCTTTTTGCTATTTACCTTGGAAATATGAACCGTAAGGAGGAGGCCTATCTCTACGTAAGTGGATTCATGCACAGACTTATGAATGATACCTGACCTAAACCTTATAGATCAGCACCGCCATGCGACTAGCAATTTCTCAAAAGTATCACAGAGTCTGTGGAACAAGACACTTGATGCAGTCAGAAAAGGTCCATATGAACCGCCTCTGGTGGACAATCTATATGCAGGAACGGTAAGTAACCAAGAAAGAGGCTACCGAATTGCAACTGACAGATTGGCGCGATTAGACGTCTGGCTGCTGCGACAGGAAACCCCCCAAGTATCGGCGATGAAGCGATTAATATCCCTCTACCCACTGATTCACCTGGCTTCCCACCTGTTGGTCCTATGTGCACCAACATCAGGATTGCTCGAGCGACAGGACGAATCTTGGCTGGTAAAACCCCTTCCCTTCCCTGAATGACAATTAACAGTGGCTAACTCCCTTGACTAGTGCTTTACAACCCTGAAGACGAATCGGAACACACCTTCATCCCCCATGTTCAGGACATCGTCAAGTCTCTCTACGAAATCTCTCAAGAAATTCCTTCCGACTCGGTCACAGATGTGTACAACCTGGGCCGAGATCAATCCTTGAGGACGACTGCGTCACTGCATCTGATGCTCTTCCAGGTATGTGAAAGCTTGTTTGCAAGAGAGGATGATTATACTCACTATTACACAGGCAACCATTCTTACAATCCGACCTATCATGTTGCATGCTGCAAAACTCATCCTAAGCGGGCATGGCCCTACAGGCGAGCAACTACATGCTTCGCCACTAGGGCGACTATCGAGGACATGCGCCGAAGCTGCAAGGCGGCAATTGAAAGTGGTTGCTACGCTTAGGAAGCGAAACATGATCGGTGAGTTGATCTTATGTGGCTTTTGATTTCACCCTTCTAACACTGTTTCAGCAATCTTTGGCTTTTACGACTTCGAGGCTTCTTTCTCGGCTGCATTCATCATGATCCTTGCCGCTATTCTGGACTCGGTCTGCGAGGAGCACATGAAAATCAACCCTAGGCCCGGGCTAACCCAAGCATTGGAAGAGCTGCAGCATCTCGCTGACCACGGTAACACGTATGCTCGCGAGAGATTGCAAGAAGTCAAGAGGCTATGGAAAGTGATGGCGCAAAAGATTGAGTCACTACAGGTCGTCAACGTGTCTCCCCAAGGAGCCACCGGCGATGGCTCTGGCAACAACAGAGTCGCATACCCCAACGGCGCAACCCCCGCTGGTCTCGGCGACTCGGGGATTCATCAAGGCGAACTCGTTCCAGGTGCACAGGGACAGACATCACCAGAGGATTTCATGCCTCTCGACACAGACCTATGGGACAACTTTTCGAACCTATGGGTACCTTTGCCCGAGGCCACGGAGGGTAACACACAGCAAGACATGATGATGGCGGATATTCCTCCAGATGGTTTTTACAAGTACTGCTATTCTATGTATAACAACCCGGATTGGGATCTTACCGGAGAAGATGTTGGAGACTTTGCTGAGCTTGGGAGACATATTCAGGATTCATAATGGAGTTGATGGAAAGAAAAAAGTTTTGTTAAGGATTTTGCTTAATCAATACCAACTATCAATTCTGCTCGCTTGTTGCTTTCTCAATAAAGCAAGACTGGCAGTAATATCACTCTACTTAAGGCTACTATCACATATACTATAAGGAAGCTTACTTCTGTGTGCCCTGGTCCTTATGCAATTGGGTGAGGACACCACCTTGATCACCTCGGACTCGTCTAAATATTAGCTCTAATACTTAGTAAAGGATCCTATCCACAGGCTGCTGCAAGACTATGATAAAGACAACAAATGACTAAAATCCGCCTTATGGCGTCTATTCGATTCTTCGTAGTGGATGATTAATTATTCTCGGACGATCTTTGGAGCGATGTGGCTTAACTAGTGCCCCGTCGGATGATCTATGGTGCCGTAAAGTGACGTTAGCTAACGTTGAATAACGCGACCTCGGACTCAGGTTTTGCGAGGCAAATAAGTAAGCTTGGCTATTTTAGTGCATTAGTAACTCAGAGCGAACACCGAAGTGGGGCTAGGCCTTGATCCTCACCAAGATAGTTGCAAGGATCTAAATTGAATGGCGGCTGTTTATTTGCTGATTTCTTTGAGATCCAAGTATCGCATTTGGTGGCTGCTTATCTTGCAGGCGGAGACTAACTTCAAATGTGCGGAGTTTGGCTTAGAACACGATGGAGGGGTTTCAGCAAGGTTTGTTTACATGATGCTGTGCCGTACTTGGTGCTCGAAAAGATATAAGACTATTGGGGCGCCAGCTTCCAAGACTTCTTTAACACACTCATACTCAGCTTTCCTATTCATATAACTATCGCAACAATAACACATATCATCTTCATCACCAAAACATCATCATAATGTCAAAGACTCTTGCTATTATCGGTGCTACCGGCCAACAGGGCAGTTCAGTCGTCAACTTTGTCCTCAACGACTCTGAGCTCTCTCAACAGTACAAGATCCGCGCCATTGGCCGCGATGTCAACTCAGACAAATCCAA
This sequence comes from Fusarium stilboides, assembly GCA_014822085.1. Lineage (NCBI taxonomy): Eukaryota > Fungi > Ascomycota > Sordariomycetes > Hypocreales > Nectriaceae > Fusarium > Fusarium stilboides. The sequence continues at coordinate 140,246 of JAASAY010000145.1, forward strand.
AAAGCTCAAAGAGAGAGGCGTCGAGGTCGTACAGGGCGACGTAGCTGATGCTGCCTCTCTCAAGACAGCCTTAACGGGCGCCGACACTCTCTTCTTTATGACAACGCCTGCTTGGACCGCCACTGACTTGAAACCCGAGTTTGAGAATATCAAGAGAGTTGCCGATACGGCTGTCGAGGCTGGTGTTAAATACATCATCTTCAGCAGTCTTCCCAGCACTACCGATGTCTCGGGTGGTAAATACACCGCAAACCATCCTTTTGACGCTAAGGCAGAGGGCGAAAAGTACATTCGAACTCTTCCTGTGAAGAAGGCTTTTGTCCGTCTTGGTTTCTTCCTCGAGAATATCATTCAGGTCCCTCTCTGGGCGCCCCAGAAGGATGCTGATGGCAACTGGGTCATATCCACCCAGCTAGCTCCTCAGACCCGCATTCCCTGGATAGATAATGCCAGCAACTGCGGCAGCTATGTCGGTGCCATCTTGGCTGAGCCGGAGAAGTACGAAGGCGTGACTTTTGACGCGGCTGTTGGTTTCTACAGCATGGAGGAACTTGTTGCCATTGAGTCCAAGGCTACTGGCGAGAACATCACATACAAGCAGATTTCTCCCGAGGAGTTTGTTGCCAGCTTGCCCATCCTGAAGGATGTTTATGTTCAAGGGTTCCACGCTGCTGACGAGTTTGGTTACTTTGGTCCGGACGGCGAGAAGTCAATTGCTTGGGGTGCGGAGAGGGCTAGGGGCAAACTTGTTACTCTCGAAGAGTTTTTCAAGGCACACCCTCTTAAGCTCGAGTAGGATTGGGAGCGATAAAAGCTAGGAAGAAAGAGCCTGGATATGTTTGCATGGCTTGCTATCAAAAAGTATCGCAGTAACGCAGAGGAGGCTTTGAGATGTATTTGAGCAACTAATCAGATAACGAGAGTAAATTCTATGAAAGGCTTATAGTTAATTCTTGTATCCTTTTGGAATATTCTTGGTTCCTGAATGTGAGATTTTAATCTACAAATCTGCAACAAGTCATAATCTTGCTACCACTGACATTATTAATGCATGCATGGAATCCTGTGGTCTTACGGCAGTGGGTCATTTCCGAGGTTTGGTTCTCGTGCAGGGGTTGAATAGCAGCCAGTCAGCTGCGTGTTGCAAGTCTCGATACGCGACTTAAGTATGTGCGGACTATAAGTATCCTATTTTTTATTCCATAGTTGCATATCCTTTGTCATGAAGCTCTAATTTCTCTGTAAGCACGTTAGTTCGGAGCATACGGATAGCCTTATCAAATAGATCCGGGTGATATTAGGAAGTTACGGCACTAACAAGCGAAGCGCCAAATAGTGTAAGTAAAGTAGCTAATACTACTCACAGAATCACTGTGAACCCGAAATTCTATTTTGTTGGTATTTTCGGGTACGATTTTGGTAATCGATGGTCCACGAGAAGCTATACCGTTCGAAAATGCCGGAACCGTTCAAGACTGATGAATGAGCCTTCAGTGAGATCCTGGAAGATTGCATAGGCCGAGCTTGTTGGGCAGATATGAACGCAGACGAGCGACCTCGTTTGGCTAACCTGCGGGAGATTTGGTCTGGTTTCCTGGCAGTTGTCTTCAGAAGTGAAGAGATCGTGGTGGAAAATCACCAGTGAGATGTGTGACTCTGCCCAAGCATGATATCACTCGTCGGCAGTCTTGTTTATCTTTATCTCTGGAGGAGGAAAATGACGGGATTTTCCAGTACAATAATGTCGTAAATTAAGGGTTGAAGAACGGTAAACCAGCTCGTGAATGCAAAATGAGTGAGTTGGGGGAGTCCCGTTTCACATCGCGCTACCCTCTCAGAGACAGCCTCTACTATAGAGTCGGATAGATTAGGATCTGAGGCGTGAGTCTTTGAAGGGTTCTGATTTAGTCGTACTCAGCTTGCTGATATGATTTCGCTACTCTTTAAACGCTTAATGATGATGAAAGGGCCAACAAATGGGTCCTCGTCAAGTTGCGTGGGATGGGCAATTGTGTCTGGCATGCAGCCAAAGTGACTGCGGCAGCTCCTGGTATAATCTTCTCACAAGGGAATGAACAAAGCTCTGGTAAGTTAGACGAATCCTAAAACTCATGAGAGCATTCCTCGTGCCGTATTGCATGTTGTGTGGAGGATGTTCAAGCCGTCAATGACCAAAGGAGCGATCAAGGTTGCTGGCTTACCAAGCTTGTCCTGGACGGGTTGTTCATTTCGTGACACGAAGTATTAGGTCTCAATTCTTTTGTAGTTGAATTGGAGTCCCCATTCTATATCCAAGACAAGACTGTCGAGTTCATCTTGACCTCGATACGACCTTATGACTCTGGCTTAACAGGAGCTGAGCGACCTCGAAGCACGGGAGAGTGAAAGACAGCAAGAGCTTTAGGATAGCAACAGATCCGGTGATCAAACTCTCCACCAAGGAGCATTGGTGAATAATCTCCCAGACTCTGTAAGTTGAGGATGAACGGTTAACCTGAAGGTATCCTACGTCAGGGAGCTACGTTTCCCTACTCTCCCTGTGTTTGGTCATTAGGGCAGAATGCGCAAAGATGGGGCAGGTCAGGAAGAGCTTATACTGTGAACATTTGGTACTGAACAGAGTTACTTTCATGATCTAAACGCTACTGCTGGGCTATCTAAATAAACGCACCTCACATCAAGTGAGTTAAACATACAGTCGGAGCTCCCTAAGCAGAGCCGACAACCTCAGCACCAGCTGTTCGTCCATACACAACACACTCCAGTAGAGAAGATCCACCCAGGCGGTTGTCTCCGTGAATACCACCCGTGATCTCTCCAGCAGCATATAAGCCAGGAATAGGGGCAAGTTTATCGTTGTTCTTGCGTAGCACACGTGCCTTCTCGTCGATGGCGACTCCTCCCATGGTAAAGTGTGTAATAGGTGTAACACGACCGATGTAGATATCTTCGTCTCGGTTTTCCTCTCCTGACTTGAGTGTCCAACGTCCGCGCTGTGTGCGACCAAACTCATCATCTGCCGACTCGGCGACGGCCTTGGCGTATTTATCGACGGCGGCGATCTGAGCGGGCTGGAGATCGCGGACCTTGACCTTCTTAACAAGGCCCTTCCACTCGTAAAAGCCGAGATGGTTAGCCGATGCAGCAGAAGCACCGGGGTCCAGGAGAATTGTGATATCCCACTGCTTGATAACACCGTCACCGTCGGTAGCTGTTGGGAGCTTCATAATGGCGTTGCTAACGTGCTCACGGGTCTCCATCTCATTGACGAAGCGAGAGCCATCAGGTGAAAGAAGAATGCCACCTTCGCCACGGAGCATCTCGGCGGCGAGGAACTTGAGCATTGAGTTGGGAGTGGCAGGGTCGACGAATCCTGTTGGGTGGATTTGTACACTGTCCATATCTAGGAGCTCAGCCCCAACGGAGGTAAGAATGTCGTGAGATCCGGGTCTCTCCTCGTTAGTTGAGGGAATACCCTTAAGGTCAGGACGATAGCGTGCCAGAAGACCTGTCGCATCGCCAGCGAAACCACCACTAGCGAACAAGACGGATCCTTCGAGGTTGTGCTTCTGACCCTCGAATTCGTATTCGACACCCTTGACACCATCATTCTCCTTCAGCAGTGCCTTGACTTCAGCGAGGTTTGTGATAGAGAACTTCTCGTTCTCCTTTAATTTGTTCAATAGAGCGATAACAATAGCAGCTCCGGGCGGTGTCTTTCCGGCGCCACGATGTGTGCGGGCAACGCTGTGGCCGCCAAGAGGTGCCACGACGCTCAAGTCTACACCGATCTCATCAACGAGCCAGTTGACAGCGGCTGCAGATTCAGTAGTGAGCTTGGTAATAAGGGCCTCTCGGTCGACAGGTGGTTGAGTTAGATGGAATCGCGACCCCGCTGACCGAACAGAGTCGCTGTAGAAGAGCGTATCACTCTCTACGCCAGCAGCGCGCTGATACTTGGTGCCCGCACCGTTGATACCAGATGAAGCCTTGATACTGTTACCACCAGGCTTAGGCGCGCGATCAAGCAGATGCACCGACGGGGCACCGCGCTGAAGAGCCTCATATGAGGCCGATAGACCGGCGAGGCCGGAGCCGACGACGATGACGGGGCGAAGAGCCGCGGAGGTAGACATAGTCTTTGAGAATACGGAAGTTACAGTCGATGATGAAAAGATGTTTCCGTAGAGCATAGCAGTAATAGCGACTGCGAAGCCAATGCAAGAGAGGAACAGGATCTGCGGCCTGCTCATTGTCCAGCGGAGGATGCGAGGCATTGAGTATTAATGCGGGGGATTGCGGGCGGTATCGGCGGTGTGGTCTTTTATACCTACCGAAAAATCTTGACACGTCGTTGAGCTCTGGTCTGCTTAGCTCAGCTCGACTCAGCTCAGTTTGCGTAAGGCGAGGCGGTCCATCAGCAGTTTCGAGCGTTGGACGATGGTGGACTGTTGTGGTCCTGGCTCACGGCCCATCAGGTGATTTTCATACATCGTACGATGGGTGAGAATGATGTTTCTCCGGGCTCGAAGGAAAAAAGGGGGACAAAGAGGTTGCAAGGCATGATAAGACCGTTTTCATGCCGACAGATCTCGGTAGATATAAATAACGGCCCGAAGATTATCAAATGGGACCTTGAGAACTGCCGTATTGCTTCTTGGAATTGGCGGTCGGTTCGGTCGGCAGGTCCCGGTTTTCCGGAGGTGAGGACGGCCCCACTTCCGGCATGTGTCGAAGACGAAGAAGGGGTTTTGAGAATAGCGACACGAAAACGGATACGTGTGTTGGTCTGCCTCAAATCTATAATCTGATTAAGCTGTAGAGATAAAGTGTCGGTTGAGTATGAACCTCAAGGAACACGAACTCCCTTGAACCTGGTGGCTTTCGCTAAGTGTGGGGGTCTGCATGGCGTCGACATCGGCATGCAAGATGAACCTGTGGGGATTATGATCCAAATGGTTTAAATGTCGGGGTAAAGAGACTGTTAGTGGGCTTTCTAGAACTTTTCCTTCTCGTCACTCATCTAAGTGCATTCACACAACTGTTCACGGACTAGGATTACACAGTTCCTACATGTAATGGCACTTCAACGTGAACTTTGAGAAGGATCTTCAATATCAACATTGATCATTTTTAACATGTACAATTTCCAGCTAATTATAGAACTTGATAGCCGCTTCTATATGAGCCGCTGTCTACCAGCGGCAGCGGTTGTAAAAACATAGGCCAATACTCGCCGGCTGGAATAGCGAGATGGCAACCTAAAACTCCACCAATGCAGCAGTGTATAACTAGCTGTTCACCCTAAACAGGAACGTATACACCCCATTTTATAAGAATCCAAGTCGTAACGCATGAAATGCAAGCAAAACTTCTATGAGCTCAATCAAGCCAGGTTTTGCTCGGCCTTGTGGTGACGGTGTGCCCGACCCTCATCAGACCAGGGGAAGTGGATGACGGGAACTTGAAAGAAGGAGTTGCTAAAGATTGTGTTAGTAAACTGTACTTATAATACGGATGTCGAAAGAGAAACACATACCTGCTGTCCTGGAGACCAGCGAGGGCATTATACCAAGCCATGAATGCAGCTAAGAATCCAAAGAAACCTGCAGCCTTCTGGAGAGAGAGTTGAGCGACGTGGTTGCCCATGTCGTGAGCGAAGTTCTCGCAAGCAAGCAGGAGGAAGCAGATGTCGAGGAAGAAGAAGAGAAGGAAGAAGGCGAGGGTGGACTTGAGAGTACAGATCAAGAGGAGAGTTGTAAAGATGAACCAGCCAGTCAGGAAGAAACCCATGACGGAGCCAGTGTCACCCTCATAGGGACCATCGGCACCTAGAACGTTCCAGGTAGGTGTTTGAAGAAGACCGTATGCGATCCAGAAACCTCCATATGATGATAGAGCAGTAGCACCGAATGTGTTGCCGACAGCCATCTCCCTATAGCATCAAGGTTAGAATATGCTTATTAGACGTGATTGAACCTGAATAGACATACCACATGCCAGCGCAGAGCTGGACTAGACCTCCATAACCGAATGCGACGGGGATAGCAATAGCAGCGGAGGATTCACCACGGACGTGCATGTTAATGCATGACAGGACAAAGGTGGTGAGGGCGAAAGCGCATAGTCCAAGAGGAGCCGGGTTGGCAAACTTGCGATGCTCCACAGGCTTCCAGAGACCTGGTTGCAAGGCACCACCAAAGGCGGGATTGATTGAGCGAGGATGATCATAGAGATGTGGGTGAGCTGCTTGATGAGCAGCAGTTGTCGTGCGCTCGAGAGTCTTGTCTGAGTCGCCGGGGTACTCGTTAGAGTATTGTTGTTGGTAGTCGGGCATTGGTTGTTCGGCCATTGTGGAATATGTTGGGACTAGATATAGTGCCCGGTGTAACTTCTATAAGTGAGAATGTTTTATCGATTCGTTCGAGTACAAGAGCGATCAATCGTGGGTGTTTCTTGAAAACAGGCGATGATATGATGTAAAGAGTAAAAAAGAACCAATTTGCGACAGGTCTATGTAAACAGCGACAAGCTCTTATACAACCAAGGCGGGTAATATGTGAGATGAATGGCAAGAACAAATCCAAAACGGCAACGGGCGAGAGACGAGGTTTATAAACTCAGACTGGACCAGGGCAAGAAAATTGGTGAGATATCAAATTAGGTTCCTGGAGACGGAAGAACAGGGCACAGGAGACACCGAGCATAGGCACAAGGAGGAACAGGCGGAGGAGGGGACCTTGGACACTAGATTGTCATGCCCTCGTGGGAAGGAAAAGAGTTACCTGTGGAGTGATATGGATACTCAAGTGGAGTGACGGTGGAGTGCCCCGAGGACGAGGGCGTGGAGAGATGAGAAAAAGGTCGACCGGGGTTGTTGGTGTGGGTGTCCGGGGTCCCTTTGGGTCTAGACTTAGTAAGGATAAGGATAGTTGGGTATATTGACCAGAAAGGGGGGTTTATCAGTCTCTATGCGGAGAATTGGGGGAAGGATTGACGTGAATTGCAGTGCAAATCTTGTTTGATTGGCATTCATGGCACGCAAAGACATGGCAAAGTCGCCCAGTTGCGAATATCTTTCATTGCTAGATGTGGTGATCGATGATATAATATGACATGACACAAGGCATGACGGCCCGGACTGTCCACCTCATGATCTTCCTCTCCTGACTGCGCAAAAAGCGATATTTCCGGTATAAATTGAGGGCAACCGCCAATAGACGAGATAAAACCATCGCAGGTATTCCAATTGGTGCGCAATTGGAATAAGAGGACCCTCAGCAAAAATAACATTGGCCAAAACTGGATCCGGAGTCTTGACAACATAGCCAAAAGTCCGCGGGGAATATCTATGATATGTGGGGAAGGGTCATAAAGAACCCCCATGGTAACAAGTTGGTTGATCTTGCTTTCAATCCACGCACGGCCGAAAGCAATCGGCAAAGATGCCGTGCAAGTGTGTATGCTCCTCGTCGGCCATTGACTTCCTTATGTTTCAACCCATGAGGCCGCGTCTCAACAGGCGCCTATTACACATCACCGTCAGCGTGTGGTATGCAGCAACTTGGTCCTAGCAACATCTTAGATCCGCCTGTGCCGGGGTCATCCCTCAACTTTGCGGAGAAAGTTGAGTTGAAGCGAGAGTATCTGACTAAAGGCGGTAGGTAAGAGTGTTGGAATAGCTACTCGGGAATTGAGGTCGGCAGACAATGCTTGTCTAATGGGTGGATGTGGATTGTTGAGTGAGATGAAGATGTCCGGGGTTTGCGTCAAGTGGTTGATCCGTGTTGAGAGAACATGTTTGATGAGCAGTTAATGCAGATCATGAACATGAACTAGTCCAGTTATACTAATCGAATATTGATAAATTGTGTTGTTGAGGAAAAGCTTAGGAGATTGGGCATGGGCAAACCACTGAACAAGAAGCAGTGTAAAAGGATGCTATTTCTATAGCCCCCAAGCATATATCAGCCTATAGAAACAGCAATCCGCGTTCAACTGGCTATGCATCCTTTCGCAAAACATAGAGCAAGCAATATTAGAAGGACCCTACCGAAGAACTGACCATTAAAGTCGGAGAATTCTCTCCGCAAAGCCATGGCACGTACACAGCAACTAACAACACCAAGTTGAATTGAAACAACCTCAAGAATAGAGTAAAAAGCCAAAGCCCTTTACGCTCAAATTTCAGGGCGATCGTTCAAGCTATTTCGCGGCCAAAACGTGGAGAGCCACGCGGAGTTACCACCTAGCGCCCTTCTAGCGGTGATGATCCGTCTTGCACACGAAAGGAACTGGTCTTTAATGCGTAGATCTAGCGTCCTGGTCCATATTTTGGACCATCACTTGCAAAGAAGGTCAGTTCGAGAGCACGTGGTCATTTTGCTAGAATTATTAGTCCCAGGCCATGATGCAAAGCGCATCGAGTGGGAATGGGAGTGGGATGGGCGCAGCCTCATTCATGTTAGCGGCAGGGGAACGCGCAGCCAAGAGGCACAGGATGGATGGATTTCTTCCGACGGCTGCGGCCGAGATGCAACACAGAGAAAAAAAGGACAGGGGAAAAGAAAAGAAAGAGGGCGTGGCTGTGAGGGGGTCTAAAAAAAAAACAGTTGGAGAAGTTGAGTGCAGGGGTGTGTTGATCAAGTTTGCCTATGACAACATCACTGACAAAGATGCGCGATGTTGGAAGCGTTCAGATTTCTTCAGCACACAGAACCAGAAAATAAGAAAAACCTGGAGAATTTAGGCTTGAATTAGGAAATCTGGGGATAGACTCTGGGGTCTGGAGTAGAGAGATCCGATTCTTTCCCCAGATCCCTAATCTTTACCTTAATTCTTAGCAAATGACGACCAGGGCAATAATGCTGAGGAAGATGGCAAAATTCATGGACGATGACCGAGGGTTGGTCCCCAACGGTGGGCCTGTGCCAGCATCATCTCGTCACAAATCTGATTTAGAGGCGAGAAGAGGCAAGACAAGATCCCAGTAAACCCTGAGCCGACACATCCGTGACTTTACGTTGTCGCTGGACGAGTTTGGTCGGTTATGCATATGTGTAGTTGTTGTTGAAACGCTCCCATAGTCCAGTTGCGTTCAACAAACATCGCCAACCCTTTGCCTCAGGTTTTATACTACGATATGGAATCACGGTGACATAACTTTACGTGCTCTCAAACCCTTAAAGAGCGGCGTTTCGTCATGGCAACTGCCAAGGCAAACTTCTCCAAAAAGCCTGAACCAAAAGGGTAGGGTTCTCCTCATGGTCGAATTGGAGAAAGTTTTGTCCGGGCGGTCATTTCCGTAGCCTCTTAAGCCTCCTAAAGCAAGGCCAAGCTGGGTGAAGAGCGGGAATAGACAACGCAAAAAAACAGCCCTGTCAGCCAAGCCTGATTCATTGTCGAAAAGCGCCAGGCCCTGTCCTGTCGTGTACGCATGCCCAGCAAAGCCTCCTTGCTCTACTCCAACTGCCAGACTCCGACTGCCCTCCACTAGCAAATGGCTTGCATCAAGGTGTCAACATGCACCTACACACCCTCAAAGGAACGTTACTGGCATGATGATGGTGCAGCTCGCCAAGCTAAATAATGTCGGCAGTGGCCTCTCGAGGCTCTTCCTCCGCCCATAACGTCCGCGACTAGTTGTAATAAACACGAGAGAGAGACAAGAAAAGGGCCGGTTGCTAATTAACTCCTCGGAGCTCGTGAGTTTGGGGCACGCCTGGTTAATGAGGAAAAGCCAGAACGGTCGAGCTTGGGCTTTATCCTCGGTTGTCAGTCGGCTACAAGACGGGTATCGAATGATGGGCCCAAATTAGCATCTTGATTCAGCCTCCAATTGCAAACCAAGGCAAGGCACGCAACAGGGGTACTGATAGCGTTCGGCATCCGTTGCTTGGCAGCAAGCGGCTCTTTGAACCCAAGTACCATTACTCCGTACATTGAAGGCCGAGCGTGAGGGTTGGATCGGTTACAGAGATTTCTTTTTTGGTTGACAAGATTTGGCAAGATTTGACGGCACCGACATGCAGATACTGAGTCGTGAAGACCCTGATGAGGCTCCTATCGACAACACGTTATGACTCAGTTGGCGCCTCCTGTTTCTGCGAGCAGGTGCCCTGCCTACCTGCATCAGCGGCGTTCAGGCTGTTTTCCAGAAGCAATTAGGTGCAAGGGTCTTCCCAGTGGGTGCCGCTCTAGCCCCTAAATGGCGCTTCTTCAGGGGATTCAGCGCGTGTTGCAGGAACCTAACCTGATGACGCCACACCCCAACGCTCCTGCCATGAACCCCCAAAGGTCGAAACCCAACTCTTCCATGGCTCCCCTCACCAAACTCCTCACTTCAAAATTTCATCAACGAGAGTAAGGGGGACTCTATTCTCAGCATTCATAGCACATACAGAGCCCATAGCTATGGATGATCTCTTCAAACCCACACCGCACAACCAACAACAAGCTCGGCCCCAACGGAGAGTCGCACCAAAATTTGCCCCCATCATCATAACATGATGGTCCCCACTATCATCCTTGATCGTATGAGCGAGGATCCGCCCGCTGTATCTTACATGTCTCGCCACCGTTCCGCAGGCGGAATCTTCTTTCTTCGCGCTGTCCGAGATACGGAAGCTCCATCTTTACTGCCATCGGGGTTCCATTGTCAGTTTTGCATGCTGATGAAGGGATGCCAAAGGGATGGTTGCGGATCCGATGTCAACGGTTCCAAGAATGAACACCAGCAAATAACTTTTACCACAGCTTGTCAAAAGGAACCAGACATATGTGGACAGCCTCTTCACACAGCCAGTATTTCCACCATGCCCGCAGCAATGATGAAATTTGCTTCCCGGTTGCGGCCTTCTCCAACACCAAAGCCCTGTTCTCATCAATCTCAGACAAGACAAGCACAGGCCACTTTACGCCAGCCAAGACAGAAGAGCCGCGAGGGCCAAGCAGCTAGACAAGGATTAGATCTGCTACTGTAGGTATGCCGCCCATCAACAGGCATTCATGAACGGCAACCACCGCCGGGCTACCAAGATGCCGCCTTGTTACAGACACGTCTTGATCGCATACCGGACTTCGATATCCGTGACCAATACGAGGGTTGCATGCATCAAGACTCTACTTGTTAGCTTGAGTGCAAGTCTAGGTGTTGATTGTCACTATTGGCCTCAAATAACATAGCCAATGGTTATACAACCCACAACTGCACCCTCGAGACAGGTACCTTTGTGTGTGTGTTCCACCGCAACCATCACCCCTGACTATTGGCGTAAGATTTGACACCAGGAATCTCGCTCGGTCGGTGTTCGTAGAACGCGATGTTGTCAATTATCCTCGGTTGAGAGTCTTTGTTGCTCCACGATGGGGCAATGACTCGATAGTGAAAAGTCTTCATGCCCTATTTGGGCAACTTCCTTTCCTCCGAGAGGTACCTGGTTGCGTTTGTTGAGCCGCTTGAACATCAAGATGCGACATGACAGGAGACATCGATCCGTGTATCAACATCGATTATTGCCAATGATATGTCGCTTAACATAACCTCGGTTCTACTCGTCGTGAATGGAATTGCGCGTCTTGTCCAAGCCCCAGCCCCAATTTTGAAAGAAGTTTCTCCTATTTCAGTGACAAGAGTCTGTGTTCGGGACGAGCGGGCTTAGCAATCTCAACTGGGGCGAGACTCGAGCAAGGCAGTTTCTCTCACGGCACTACCGGCCATGTTGGCTGCTAGCATTTAGCTGGTGCTCTTAGGGAGTGCCTTGTTGAGAGATGAAGCATTCGTTTTATACATTCGGTAAAGGATAGGCCTCACGAATGCTCAAGGGTCTTCAGGGGCATGGCAGGCACAATAGACAATCAGCTTCGGTTCTGCTCCCTGTGTGCTCGGTCTTTGCGTTGAAGCCCCTTGACTCCGATAGCTGAGTCTTAAAGGTGACCAACACTTGCTTCTTGGGTCTCCTTTTCGCATCTAATCAAGATCATGGTCGTTGTACCATCTTGATGATGGCTGGATAAGACGGAGCACTCGGGGTGAGTTCCCTATGTGGCACCTTCGTATCGATGCGACGCCGGTTGGGGCCTGCCAACCAGACGTCACAACTGTAGTTGTAACCTTCGGTGCTTTCAATAACTGCTAGCATGGCACAATCCCAAGTTGCGATGCTCACGCTGAAGTGGTAAACTGGGTGGCTTCATTGTCTCTCACACGGGCAGGTCTCATGCGTGCTGTACCAATATTGCTCCGAAACTCATCCTCCTTTCCAAGGCATCCCAGAGGCGATACTTTACATATCGGTCTTCTTGATTCTCTCGGGAAGAACTTGATAACTAGGGAGAAATTTATTTGTATCATTCAGTCATTATAGTTAAACTACCCCTAATTCCCCTTCTGGTGTTATATACATGACACTTCAACATTTATACAAAACCCCCGCCTCAACCTGGAAAACGCGGCAGCTCATGACTTCACAACGTTTTACTTTCCCTAAAACAACAACGCACAGTTGGGTTCCGCAATCGTACCACTTGATTTTAAGGCTCGACGCTGATCCCCCAACTGCAAGCACAGACGTATCCATTGACTCTATCCCCACGGGGAATACTCCCCAGACTGAAATCTGAGGGCTCGTTTCTAATAAATCTAGATCTTGTTGTAGTCGTAAAATGTGCCGTCATACCCGAGCTCCACTCATAAGGGGCGAATTCACTGCGCAATGTGTTTGAGCTTGTGGTGTTGCGATGCATGTCACTATGACTTAGAGAAGCAAGCGGCGCGACAGGCCGCTGGTTAATGTGCCAATAATGATTGAATACTTCATTTGCGTTCTTTTCTGTCGTTTTTATCTGCTTGTTTTTACCGCAATCACATTTGGTTGCTACCTGATGTGTTAGTTGGTCGCCCCTGATCATCGAACGGGTCTAGACGAGTTTCAATAAGCACATCATCAGTCAATATTTCTGAGTTAGACGTAATACCAATAGATTAATTCTTTTTGGTTGCCTGCGATACTTTCTATTGTTACACTATCTTACCTAGGCATGATCCCGCATACCCGAGATACTATACTCTCCCTCAACTTCGTAAAACGAATCACCATCAAAACTTACCTGCACTTACCTTCTTCCATACAGACGGTCTACTCAACCGTGAAGATTGGGTTCTCCGACTCAGGATCCCAGGACGACGGACTGTCTATCATCTCCATGAAACCCCAGATCCAGGGAGGTTCGTGACGCTCCTCTCCCTGCTCCAAGTCCGGCGGCTTACAATCTTCAGTCTTCACCTTCCAGAAGGTAAGTAGAGCCACAACCCGGAGCATCTCGAGGACATACTGTGCCGGGAAGCTCAAGATGATGCAGATGAGTATTGTGAACCAGTTGAACTTGCCGCCATCGTCACGTACACGTGTTGCCACCTGCATAGCCACAACAAACTGAATGGCCAAGAGTATGAGTCCAACAACAAGCCAGAGTATCGCAGTCCCTTCGAAGATCCCGTTGAAGTACATCAAGATAATGATAAGCGCGTCGGTAAGTATGGTAAAAGAGACCAGGCTGGATAACCACGTCACGAAGCAGCCGCCCGGAAAGATCCTGCGCGTCTCGTGGGTGAGCATTGAGATACTTAGACGCCAGGTATTTCGAGTTGTACGGAGATACTCACTTATGAATTCGAGGACTGAGTCTTGATCAACTTGGACGGTGGCTCCCGCAGTGTCTTGAAAGGCGACTTTGCAAGCATTCTGGAGAAAGTAGCGGTTCAGAAAGCAATGCTCGTCTTCTTTGAGAACACCAGATCTTCCAAAGAAGCACGTTTCATTCTCAAACTTTCTCTTGAACTCCTCCGTGGCACAATGGTAAGAGCGGAACAAGACTGTCGAACCTCCAAAGAGGGCAGATTGATCCAGGGCGTTTACGGCTCGGTTCTCATCAGACAAGAGCGCGTAGGAAAACGAGATTAGACATGCCCAGAACGAGCCCCAGGCACTCTTCGGGAGTGGCTTGCGCGCAAGCTTGGGTACAGTGACAGCAGCCGCCTCAGCATTCTCGAAAGGAAGCAAAGCATACCCGAAAAAGGATTTCGGCCAGTAAACGCCTTGGTCAGTTATCACTGTAACTTGGGTGCTGATGTTGCTCAAGGCATGAGCAATCTGGCGACGCTTGTTAGCCTTGTTCACGGCACCGACATTGATCTGTGTCTCGCCGTACAATGCCCGGAGACGACCTAGCTTGCCTTCAATCTGATTTCGAGCCTCAATTCCGACAGTGACAATGTACAGATGGGCTGGCGAGTTCGCCAGGATACTCTGGACGCAAGTTTCAAGATTGGGGTCATGTGGGTATTTGATTGGAAGGATGACGGAGCAGTTGTTGGGCATTACTGTTCGGGGCCCCTGTGGAAGAGATGCAGAGCGATATTTGGCGTGGCCAATCTGATTGAGGGTAAATCGAGTTGTGCGCAAGACTAGAATGATGCCGAGAATGACGAAGGAGACGATTGCCCCTGGTGCGGTGAGGGGTGAGTTGGCCATCTTTTGATGGTAGTGTGGATCGGAAGTTGAGTTCGAGATATTCGCAATAATTGGCGATTCATGTAAAAAATCAAGAAGATGGTGCAGAACTCCAAATTGGGGGGCTCTGGAGATTTATACTCTTTAGTCTTACGTGGGTGGTTATGATACATGCTGAAGCTTTGTTCAATCCTGGGTGAAAGGTTATTGAATAGCAGAACAGGGTCGATGTCGTATTGTTCGATCCCCTTTGTTCATCGAAACAGGCTAAAGAATTGAGAACAAACAACAATACACACATGGATTATTAAGAATCTAGTTCTGTCACGTTCTTTCTTACAGCATAGGAAGAGGAGCGTAGCGACATTGTGCGGCCCAGACGAGACTGCCCCAGTGGTGGTAAAGAGCCCGTCAATGTTCAATGTCGCGATGCGTATATATCACCAGGTTACCTGACTGTGATTCGTTTACTTGAGGAAGATCGCCAATCTTATCAGACATCGAAATATTCGAGGCTTATTACAGAGTACACAGTAACCTGCTACGTCAGTTTGGCAATTAGAAGGGTTTGCCCCAGTAACTTCACCAAGATGCCAGCTTCTGATGCCATAGTCTCATGCAGAAGACTACTAAGAGGATACAGAAGTAAATTATAATGCATTACTGATGCCGAAAACTAGTACTGGCGATTTGTAATTCTACAATCCTGTTTTCCCGACGTTGTTGTCCTGAGCGTTATAGGTTAGGCAGAGATGACTTGGTTCAACCGAGTGGTAGTGGGAAAGCCCATAATATCTATCAACCAGTGTTTTTACCTCATTGTTAATTGAGAATGATTAAAAACTTGAGAGATCTTGTTTCATCTTCACAAAAGTTTCTTTTCTCGTATCCGTTGTTTCGAAAACGCATCAAGCGAGAAGCGTAACCGCAATACCGGACACTTGAAGTAGGCTTCTCGACCGGTCATTAGACATCAACTTCACCTAATCATGTCAGAGAGCCAAAAGTCGAAAACATCCCACTTTTGATATTGGAAGGAACGGCCCCTTTTGTTTAGCTATGTAGAGTGCATGCATTACCCCACGAAAGGTCGGGAGGAGCGGTACAGTCGGAAGGCGGAAGTGGGAGGTGTGATAGCCGATCAGATCGGCCGAGATGCGTTCCCCGCTTTATCCCCAGGCCGAAACTGAAACTCAACTTGACTCGGCCGTTGACCCAATCAGGAAGTTCAATGGAGATTTGACACTTCGGAACAACAAGCGAAAAATTTGGCTGAAGTATCATTCATAAGCATTTATTCCCGATTATTACAGGTCAACCTCACAATGGAAAGCCTCGGTAAGCGAGAGCTTCCCCTCTCGATTACTTCCAACCAAACTCCAGGTCAATACGTAAAGGCTTGGCTCATCTTGGCTTAAAACCCCGCGTGACGGCGACGCCAACCGAAGCCAAGATGAGCCAAAGATGGGTCCGTTTTATCCCCGGACGCCATTTCCGGTTGTCGGGATGCCCTAGAGGTCCCTCTAAGCCGGGGTCATAAGAAAGCACTTGGTCCCTTTTGGCAAATTTAATCATGACTCTTCCATCCGCACTTTCGCCCACTTGCTCCCTGGAGTGATCGTGTCGTCTCGTGTCGTCTCTGCCCAAACTCGACTGTCCCAATTGCTCTCGAAAACATGGGAGACGTCGATGACAAGAAACGCTCCCCGGTCCCGGATCCGGAGACGGGTTCGGCTCGGAGGAGTCAAGACACAACCACTACCGAAGAGGGGGATGTCATCACTCCAGCCCAGGAGGTCCAGCAACAAATCTCGACCCAAGAGAAGCAGAATGGAGACATGTTTCCTCCTCAGAATGATGGTCCACCACCGCCGCCCAATGGAGGATATGGATGGGTCTGTTGCGCCTGTGTCGCCATCATCAATGCCCATACTTGGGGTCTCAATTCGAGTTACGGAGTCTTTCTCGCCCACTACATCGCCAACAACACGTTCCCTGGCGCCACATCCCTCCATTACGCTTTTGTTGGATCCTTGAGTATCAGTTGTGCCATGCTCGTCTCGCCTCTTGCTACTCTCACTGTCCGCGAATTCGGTACCAAACCAGCTCTCTTTATCGGCATTATTCTTGAAACTGCTAGTTTGATCTGCGCCAGCTTTTCTACTAAGATCTGGCAGCTCTTCCTCACGCAGGGTGTTCTTTTCGGTTTGGGCATGGGTTTTCTCTTCGTTCCCAGTGTCGGCATCGTCCCCCAGTGGTTCACTACTCGTCGGTCTCTGGCAAATGGCATTAGCGCTGCCGGATCTGGCCTTGGCGGTCTGTTATACTCCTTGGCGGCTGGGGCTATCATTAGGAACATAGGTCTTGTATGGGCGTATAGGATCCTTGGCATTTTGGTTTTTGTCGTCAACATCATCTGCACTATACTCATCAAGGATCGCAACAAGATCATAGGCTCTCGTCAGGTTCCCTTCGATCTTGGTCTCTTCAAGCGTCCCGAGTTCATCTTGCTCCTAGGTTATGGCTGGTTCAGCATGTTGGGGTACGTCGTCCTCATTTTTAGTTTGGCAAATTACGCCAATTATATCGGCCTCGATGCTTCCCAGGCGGCCATGGTCAGCGCCATCTTCAACTTGGGCCAGGCTGCGGGTCGTCCTTTTATCGGATACTTCAGTGATCGTACTGGACGAATCAACATGGCCTGCGCAACTACCTGGCTTGCTGCGATTCTCGTCTTTGCTCTTTGGATCAACGCCAAGTCGTATGGAGTCCTGCTCTTCTTCACCATCGTGGGAGGCGCAATGGCCGGAACTTACTGGGCTACCGTCGGTCCAGTCACTGCCGAGGTTGTTGGTCTTGCTGACGTCCCTTCGGCACTCAACTTGACTTGGCTTGCCATCGCCTTGCCTTGTACGTTCAGTACTCCGATTGCATTGCAGATTGTCGCAGGTACAGGTAAATATATTGGCGCCCAGGTCTTTGTCGGCTTTATGTACATCGCTGGAGGTCTATGCTTGTTCTTCCTGCGCGGATGGAAGATTGGTGAGCTTGCGGAGATTTCTCGTGCTACAAACGATGATCCAGAAGAGATCAACAGGGTCAGGACGCATGGGAGCGGAGCTGTCAGCATCAAAAGTAGGAGAGTCGGCCGGAAGAAGATGCTGGTTGAGTGTTATAAGCCGGGCCAGGTCTAAGGCGTCCAATTGGGCTAGTAAAATTGTCACTTCTTTTGGGTACTTAGAAACGAGCGTGTATACGAACCTCAATGTTATTCGGAGTTGCATATTTCTTGTACAAAGGCCTTCAGGTAATAAGTCAATGTATTAATGGCTCATCTATAAATACTAATAGCACGTCTTATGCTAACTGCGGGGAGCTTTCAGTCTCAATCAACCATGCTGTCCCTCTGCACTCTTCCGAATAGTGACGTTACAAGTCCCGTGAGTCTAAGTTCCGTTAAGGGCAGCCTAATGTAACTCACCCTTCGACAGCCACGCTACCTGTACAAGACCGCCCAGAGAAATCACTCAACATCGAGAGACCTGCGCAACTGCAAGGATTGTTCAATCATCCACCCTAGCAATGTCACCATGAGCCCACTATGCTAACAGGATTTGCGACTTTCGTACGCTTTCACTTGATGAGGTCGACGCTATCCAGCTTTGGCCCCCAAATCCGAGGTCGACCTCAGGTCGTCACCAATCACGTCCGGCTAAAGAAATGTCTCGCAGGTTGGCGGGCAAATAGGACGAATGGGCGAGCTCCTTCGTATCTTACCCGGCTCTGGGTTGCATTCGCTCGCGGTGTGACCGAGGCGAATGTGTTAGTCAAGAGCAGAGCCGCATCGGCATAAAATTCGAGGTTCAGTCCCGTTTCAGTCGCTGAGAAATGGCACTTAGACCATTTTATTCACTTATAATTATCTCGAATACTCGAGTATCAAGTATGTGGTAAGTAAGCAATGTTTCACAGACAAGAAGCTGACCTTATGATCAGTCAAAGATGGCGACTTATTACTGGAAATGCGTCAGTTGAAATGATAACGTATACTCGAAAGGAGTGAAGCTAACAGACATTGAATAGTGTCACTGCGGTCAATCCTGGAGCTGGACCTTGCACGTCAGCTGTGTGAATTCCAATTGTCAACACCAACGGTGCGCACAATGCACCGTCACTACACTATCGTGAACCGTGGCGGGAAGGCTCGAAATTGATTGGATAACAACAGATACAAGAACATGCTGGCTTTGTTTGAAGAATATGAGACTTATTAATGTCTTAGGACAACGATTCCACTGTAACCAACACGCAGGAGAGCGGGGCGGATAACCAAGTTATGGGAAACGAATAACTAGATTTACAATGATCTTGAGCTAATGATAGTTCTGTTATATTATTTTGTTATGGACGAAGAATAAATGTCGGATGTATCTTCGCTACCTAAGTACCTAGTAGCTCTCAGAGGACACTGGAACCCCCCTCTCAAGGATGCAAGCCGTTTCTATGAAGCTTCCTAGGATGAAACATGAGTTAAACTGGTTTTGAATCTATTAAATGGATTGGAAAATTGTCACATTGTGTGTTCTAGTATTACGTGACATATAGCACAGCACTTACATGCATCAAGGCTCAAGCAATCGTTGCAACTTCAGGTTGATGCAGAGCCCATGACTGTCAACGTCAACATGTGACGGTTCCTTTTGCACGCCAATAGAAAACAACAAGCTCACATTGCTTTTTTACCCGTCAAGATAAGGGTGCATTGTCAGCTCTTTATTTACCCTTTGACCAGCGCTGCCTACCGGTATAAGATCCAGACATGCACGTGATCTGGCGTCGCGAAAGCTTGGCTCCAACGCGTTTCAGGCCCCGCAAGGTTCGCGATCTTCGACCTCACGTCATAATTTACTGCCTAAGCCAAACCCTTATGGAATCGTGAACGACTTCGCGTCGTATTTGGCGCCGAAGATGTGGATCTTGGAGAGCTCCGAGGCTTTTGATGGTGAAACCGACATGACCGTTACACCTTGACTCGACTAATTTCTGTACAGGCCGAAGGCTGTGGTTGCGACCAGGGAAAACGTACTTGTTTGGCCGAACGGCGGCAGAGCGTGAGAACCCCAGCGCTAAAACCAGAATGATCTCTAGCTAACATTCGTGAATTAGCTGGTCAGTTGGCCATATCGCACAATACCATCTCGCGCAAGCACTTGACCATCACCGTCAGCCCAGTCGAACAAGGCCAGGCGCACAATCCGACCAGCCGCTCCACACTTACGATCGAGGATTTGGCGACAAAGATAGGAACAGTCGTCAATGGAGAGAAAATTAAGGGCAAGAAAAAGGTGGTCGAGGGGCTCAAGGGTGAATTTACCATGGGAAAATGCCCACATAAGTTTTGGTAATTCGCACTTTCATCCGGTCTTGACGACGTTCGGCTGACAATCAATCTGTAGCATTACATGGGAACCAGTCGTTTTCGCCTTTTCTTTCACCAGCAAGGAGCTACAAACAGACCCTCTAACCACCCTCCGAGAGAGATTCGAGCAGCTTGATATCAAGCTCGTGACCGAATACGTCACGTCCACCACACACGTCGTTTCGAAAAAGCGAAATACAGCCAAAGGACTGCAAGCCTTGATCAATGGGAAACATATTGTGACAGAAACCTTTCTCGATGCTGTGGTGGAGACTGGGAGTTTGGCAGATGGGGCTGAAGTCACTGACCTGAGTCCTCTGGAGCAGGATTACAACCAGAACTGGCCTGATCCCTTACAGCATTTGCCTCCGAGAGGTGGTGAACCCGTTCAGCATCCAGACTCTACATATGCTCCAGACACTGGGAGAAGCGACATTTTCGAGGGTTACACTTTCATCTTCTACGACAAGGTACAATACAACAATCTGCTAGCACCTGTTACCAACGGCGGCGGCAAGGCGTTGCTGGGCAATGTTGCAGCCGAAGAAACTCAAGTGGATGAGTTTGTCCAGTATGTCAAAAGTGTCGCTGGCGAGAAAGGTCTCGGTGCCTTTAACGACGGCAGCGAGGGTAAAGGTGTGGTGGTGGTACGTTTCATACCTTCGAAAGGGTCTTCAGTCGATTGGTATGTCGAGTTCTTCAGGTCCGTGTCGCTCAGGCTAGACCATCGTCCCATTGAGCAGAGTGAGTTCTTGGAAGCAATTCTCATCAAAGATGCGAGTATCCTTCGCCGGCCTCTCGAAGTTGAATCTTCGCAGAATACTCAGGAGCAACGCCAAACTCGCCACCAAGCCGAAGTATCAAGCGTTTCGCAACCACCAAATACACAAGCACCGGCGTCACAGTCAGCAGAAGAGTCGCAACCAGCCCCTCGGAGAGGAAGACCTAGGAGAACCGTCAAGAGGCGATTCGCAGGTTTCGACGATGATGCTGATGTAGATATGGATGATACTCCTTCCACCTCAGTACCCGTGAATCAACCCACCACCCAGGCTGCGACACAAGCCCGAGTAGATGAAGATGGGCTATTTGTATCCCAAGACCCGGATATTCCCCCTGAACCCCAACCATCGAGCAACACCAGGTCCTCGCAAAGGAAAAGACGAGCTTCTCCAATACCTGAAAGTGATCTCATGGACGGCATGACATCCGCGGCGGAGAGGTTCAAGCGCCAGCGGATAGAACGAGGTGAAGATTTGGACGAGCCAGCTCAACAGATGGAAACTGAATCAGCCGAACCGCCTCCAGAGCCAAAGAAGAAGATCAAGAAAGAGTTTGACATTCTGGCAATGGCCGCACAAAACAGAGAACAAGAAGAAGCCCGCGCTCGAGCCGAGAAAGAAGATTTGGCAAATCTACCCGATGATGTTGATCTTTCAGAAATTCGTAGGCTCAACATTGTCGAAGAGATGGAAGTACGTCAACCTAGTCGAAACCGGACTCGAGAACAGGATATCCGAGATGGACGATGGGACCCTAAATGGAATGGGATGAAGAACTTCAAAAAGTTCAGGCAACGAGGAGAGGCGACGGGACGACAGCCAGCAAGGACCATTGTGCCGCTGACACAGGTCAAGACGAAGGAGTTTGGCGTCGGAGACGATTACTGGCTTGAGGACGAAGAAACACAACGGAGGAAGAGAAACGCAAGTCAGCCTCCCGCAGCAGAGCCGGAGATTCCAGCAGCAGCGCCAGCCCCGGCACGCTCTCAGAAACCGAAACGAACTGTTGGCGTCGTTTTATCTGACAGCAGCGACGAGGAAGACAAGCAGGCCTCCCAACGATCATCGGCTCCAGCAACGCGGACCCGCGGAGCACAAGCTGCAGCATCGCAATCGCAGTCTCAAGCCAACACAAGGACTCAGTCGTCCCGGAACACTAGTCAGGGAAGCAAACGAGCTGCGGCAGAGCCAGCGGCAGGACAGCAACCCCCTAAACGGACGAGGCAAACCCGGAGGGCAGCAGAAATCGCGGATAGCGATGACAGCGATGATGAACTCAAGTTTCGATTTGGAAAGAGACGGTAAAGACCGGTCTCTATGGGGTATCTTTCTAGCTAATGTACATCTATATGTTTCAAAGACACATCTATGGCGTAACGGGGGTGGTGTCTAATACATTCAAAACCTTTTCCTTCCATATTAGAAATGCGCCAGGTGTCTTGCGCTCTCTACGATCTAAGTGAATCTTCATAAAACAAATGTCTAATCCATCTGGTCCATCTTACTCTCTGCGCCTTCGGATTCTTCGACTAGGAGGCCTACTAGACAAGCAGATAGCATAGTCTCGTAATTGACCCAGGGATGGATCTCGCCAAACAGCTTAGTTCCGTCGCGTCCAGCGCCGCGCATCAGCTCCGGTACACCACCAGGATGAAAGTCGGCATAGGGTGTAACATTGTATACCTTGCCGTTGAGTGCCATCCAGGCGTCCTTACCCTTGCGACCGGTCATGCGCTTTAGCATAGACGGAGTAACACGCAGGTATGGTGTCTGGGGCTCAACACCACGGAGGTCAGCATTAGGACCAGAGATTCGAGCCCAGTCAAGAGGCGAGTGACCTGGCGTGAGAAGAACCTTGCGATTGGGCTTGCTGGGCTTGGAGGAGTGTGTTGGTGGGGGCGCGAGTCCGCCTGATGCCGGAGGACCTCGGTTCGGGACAGGACCGCGTGCTCGCTGGGGAGAGTTGACAGCGGGAAACTGAGAGAGGGTCGGTAGGCGGCCGGGTGATGGACCGGACGAGGATGTTGGAGGAGGAAGGCGGCCCGGAGGTGGAGGCGGAGGCATCATTAGGCTCGGGGAGGCTGAAGGAGCGACGATGGAGGGAGCGGGGCCCCGCGCGGTGGGGTC